>JAZHYW010002945.1:0-45235 GCA_037355805.1 Ixodes ricinus
CCGTGGGTGGCCGAATTACTGGTTCACGTTGGGATGGCTCGAGCACCATCACGTTCCCCGTGGCCTTGCTCGCGCCGCTGCCAGCTGTGCTCAGCTGGCTCAATAGCGTGGCCCAGCAAACTCATCGGTTCGGCGGGGGGATCGGTGGCCGAGTGGGCTGAAGCGCACACCCAGCTCGACGCGTGGAGCGAAAGCTCGCGCTGCAGAACCCAGGGATCCTGGGCTCGAGCCCCACTCCTGCCCGTTTCGATCTGGATGAGCATCGTACCGGCGTGCGGTCGTGTATCACTACTGCGTGGTGCACGTTAAAGACCCCAGGCTAGCGGTTGTACCGCACTGGCTAAATTGCTCATCTACAGCGAAGTGACTCGTCGCAACTTTAAATGGCTGACCAACTACACGCTGTATAAATATCCCCACAACCCAATTTTCGGTTCGGCGGTTGCGACGGGCTTTCGCAATAAATCTTACCAAGATTCTGTCAATGAAAAATTCTTCTGCAGGAATGCACGCTCAGTAGACTCAATCTTCCAAGACACCAGTGGAAGTGGACGTCTAGTAAACTGCTTCGCAATTTACGGTATTTACCTCGCCATTACAATGACGACTGAAAAGTGACGTAACGAAATATTGTGTTTCACGGGAACCGGAAGATGTTGTAATGGTTGTTACATTATAGTTCCCAAAAAAACAAGCGCCGTTGCAATATTTTCGGAAGTACCGACACACATTATGTTGTAAGTACAGCTTGGGAGGAATATGATGAAAAGCATCAGTATAAATAGGAAGACATTTATTAGCCATGAAGACACTATGATTGAGCGGCGTTTAGTGACGGCAAGTGATGAGCGTTCGGGAATTTATAAGTTCACATGATTGCTAACTATAGACATGCGGACAATAAAGACCTGTTTTGTCGGGAGATGGAGTTGCGGTGATGACCTGGGCCGGCTTGCTAGAAGCAGCGTCTCAGCTGAGACTGGGTGAAAGAAAGCACTTCCAAAGCCAGCGCACGAGCTGAGCGGGACTCAAGCTGCGTCTCAAAACGCTCGCGCGCCCCAGCCATCGCAGTGCTTTCTTTCACCCAGTCTCAGCTGAGACGCTGTTCTAGCAAGCCGGCCCTGATATCGGACGACTCGTGGCAGACGTACAAGCAAGTTTCGTCTCAGCGAATGGTAAGTGTCAAGTGTCAAGCACAGCACGTCGCTACCGACGTTGTTGACGTTTCGAGCACTTACCGCTTTCGACAAAAGTGTTGGCACCTGGGCTAACTTTGCGGAAAGACTCGAAGTTTTCCTAGAGTCCAGCGCCATTATGAACAGTAACTGAAAACGATCCACTCTTCAGTCGGCGGGTGCATGGCGAAACATATCCGCATCTGCGGAGTCATGGTCGATGTGTACTCTAAGTGGTTGGAAGTTTACACGATGCATGCCACGACGTACAAACGCGTCATTGACGTTCTACTCACTCGTTTCGCTAGTTTTGCCCTACCGAAAATACTTTTCTCTGATAACGCGCCGAATCTCGTTTAAAAAATAAATAAACAAGTTTCTAAAAAACAAAACAAAACAAAAAACGGCATCAGGCATTACATTAGTTAACCATACCATCCTGCAACTAACGGGCAAGCAGAACAGATGGTGTTCGAAACGAAGAAAGCCCTTTTGAAGCTTACGGAAGAAGCAGTGCAGTGAAGAATCGCCAAGTTCTTGTTCCGGCACCACATTACGGTCTCATCTTCCACGGGAAAAACACCAACCGAAGCAATGTTCGGCGGACGAAGAGCCACACCCCTCGATCTCATGACACTATGGCCTACGAACGAAGATCGAGAGATTCCCAGACCGGGAGTAATGGCAGTTTATTCGATCGGACAACTCGTCTACGTGAGGCATTTCAGCGGAAGTCCCGCCTTTCATGTAAAACTTGAGTTAAAAAGGCTCTATATTGTTTGGCCAGATGGTGTCATTCCTCTGAAGACGTTGGATATCAATGCCCTTGAGTGTAAATATAACGAAATCACAAAAATCTCTTTGTGTATTGTGTAACTGCCCTTGTATTTGGTAGTAGAATCTATGGTGGTGATTTGGACCTTTCACACCAGGCTCTTTTTTTATTTTTCGCCTGATACCCTTTTGCGGTTTCAGTAGACTTCAAGAATCTTTTGGAACGGGGACGCTTCACCTCAACACGGCCATTTGTTACAAGCCGTCCATCAGGGGATGCTGCTAGAAATCCGTCCTTTATATTAATGAATAAGCCGAACTTTTGCACAGTGCCGTTTTTCTGTTCCACGTACAGTTGTAAAGCATCATCCTCAATGATTCTACCATATTCTGTTGCGGGTGAAGAAAAGTCTTTGGGTACACGATACTTGAAACAAGTCTGGCACTGTACGTTGTTGTTCGACACCCACTAATGTCGTCATCCTTATAGAGCCTCATCAATTAATCATTACCTCGTCACCTCATATTGCTCTTCGTCAACAGTAAGTACAATAGGCTACCGCCATATTACAATCCAAGAATTGGAAAAATTTAGTCGTGCAGTCCTTCATTATGTTTATTTTTTATATAATGTTACTACGTTACATTACCTCGAGACGATCGACGTCCATCGTCGATCTTTAGATATACGTGTATATAAATTAGACGCACAATCACAAAAAACACAGCGTGCCGCCTCTTTTCTTTGGATCGTACGTCTTTTTGAAATCAGCGCAAGCTCGCGTGTTCTCTCTTCTGAGCCGGTTAGAACGGTCGCACATAAAACCCGCGTTTCTCCTACCCGACCGCTTCCTTCTCTCATTATGTGTAGTTGGTTATAACTAAATAAGCTATAATAAAGGTGTACTATTCATATTTAGTTTCAGTTTCAGTCACGGGGAAGGAGGTTCGCGGGCACTAGTGCCACTAGCGGGAACAATGAGGAAGAGACAGGTGTCAAAAGGTAGTGGCTTGTGGAACCCACGGGGCTTACGTCATGGCCCCTTCAGGTATTACAAGCTCCTTGAACAAGGGCATGAATAGTGTCATTAAATAACCTACGCTTCAGAGTAACGACACTTGGCCATATCGGGGCGTAAAATCATGGTTGCCAGTGATCTGAAGCTTTATCTAAAATCACAGGAAACTCTTTTCTGTCCTCCATAAATGTTTAAACAGTCCGCGACAGAGCAAAGCAATATTGCATCAGCTTCCTAACACCGAATAAAATGCTGAGGAAGTCGCACTTTTGAATCACGACGATCGGCAGCTGCGTTTGCTCTGCATTAGACCCGAAATGGCGGCTCCCACAACAATGTTGGGGAACGGAGTGCCGATACTCCAAGCGCAGCTCACTTAGTGGCTCTAGGCATGAAGTGAACTCGGATGTATTCTTTTCCTTTTCGTTTTTATTGTTTATTGATTTCAATCATATCGAATAATCAACACAATATATCACACTACGCTTGTGTAATTATTTATCTTAGATTTATTAACCTGACCCAGTACTTAAAACATTTATTTGTCGATAGTAAATCTTCCAATATATTTTCCAAATGTGAAGGCAAAAATACACGGACACTGATGATGATACGAACGCCAACGCCGCCCTCGAAAATTTCTTGAACTTTAGAAATCAGCAGTTTGTCTGCCATCCGGCAGGTAGCGCAATAAAACACCCAAACAGTTTTTAATTGTTTTTAAAACTAACTAAGTTCTACACCTATCAAGAAACCAAAGCAAGATCATCGTGAAAGTCTAATACATCGCAATGTTTATCTATTCCATACAATAAATATTATTAGATGCCAATAAATCTGTTTCATGTCCATAAAAGCACACCTAAAGAACCGGCAATCATGTTTGTGTCCATTCTAAAACAAAATTAGAGATGTTAACTGAAAACAAAAGCTGCTATTTTGTATATCAGACATTAACCCTTCTTTATGACAACATGATTACCCATCGAATAGTATAAATATAGACAAATGTGATTTTTTGTGTCTAAGAAAGATGCAGTTTTGCCTGAACTTTATGAATTTTTTTAGAGAAACCAAAGGCGAAATTGCGAAAAAGGGCTTCGCTATGCAAAACAGCACATATTTAATTGTCTCTGCATAAGAGGTTGATCAATTGTGTTGACAACCCATACCGGTGCATTCGTACTACCAAACGATGTTAGTCTGATTTTGCCATTTTCATTGGTTTTTACGCGAGTCTTACAGCAAAAGTTATACTTCAATCCTAATTAAATTTAATACACGTTTGTAGGTGTTATATATCAATAGCTATAAGAAGTTTCAGAAACAAATATGCCACAGTTGTCCAGAAAATAGCTCGTGAATATGCTTCCGTAAAGCCAATTTTCCAAGAGGTCAATTTCCGAAACTAAAAAGAAAATGAAAAAAGGGCCACGTTGTGCAAAGAAAACACTCTTTATCTACAAACCATGAAATTTTGGAGCAAATTTCTCTAACGGTAAACTCTCCCCATTTGTACTACCAAACCATGTATGACCAAAAACACCAATATTCGCAGATCCTCCCCGATCTCGCTTTTTGCTTCAGAAATATATATCATATATCCAAATGAGGCCCATTGCCTATTCTATAAGGTGACATGAGTTAAATATTTTTAGGTAGTGACTAAGCGTCAGAATCGCGCTGCAAACAAGGGCACATATTGTCATTTTTCATGGCCGCCGTGGGACCGCAGCCTTAAGACCACTTGAGAGGATTAGGTGCATTCGGTCGTCGTGCGGCTAGTCATGTTGGAACGCTGGTCTGAACAGTAAGCTCGCATTGTACTGTGGCCAATGTGACTGTCAGTTGTCTCCTCCCCGAGAGCGATTGCTCGCTCTGTGGAAAGGACTGAAAAGTACGAAATTATGACGGAAAGCACGTATAATTACAGTGTGGAATTTCAGCAGTAAAAAAAAGTAAAATCGAAAAAAAGCTACTTTTTATTTTGCTGGTTAAATATACTACAGTTCCTGGAGAAAGTGCCTCCTCCATGTGGCGGCGCTGGGATGAGCTCTAGAACGTTTTCGAGCTCGCCACGGCGTAGCTCTGTAAACTTAACACCTGCCGCAAGTCGCGGCTTTGACTGCATTCAAGTTGATCGAAAAGCGATTTCTCTGCCCGTGAAGCATTACTTCCAGCTGAGTGAATATCCGCTCTACAGAGATTAATTCAAGACGGCAATTAAAGCCGTGCGCAGAACAGCACAAATAGAAAAACAAACACTACGACAGAAATACAGGCTACGGCCTGTCGTGCGGGGAAACAAACTCATGGCTTCGAGCCACATTGGAGCGGCTTGATTTATTGGCTTTTAAATAATTACGGTATGATCGAGCGTTCACTTTTTAATAAAGGTTACTTCCCTGAGCCATACAAAATACTCTTAAAGGTATGACATTGCTGGAAAAAATCAATATTCTGGGAATTTATTTTATTGCTTAGGAGTCACTGAAAAGTTCCCTACGTTCAAAACGACCAGTGTAAAGACGGAAACGCAGAACTCGGGTATAGGCAACCTGCAATGCTGTTTGGTTTGGCGCCATCTAGCGACTGAAGCAAGAAACATTGGGTACCCCTGGGAGTGGCGGCTGCATTGTTCAAACGTGAGCTTTTACTCTGGTGGCGCCGCTTAGTCTAGTGTCTGAAGCAAGAAATACTGGGTATCCCAGGAACCCCGCCATCGCGTAACGTGCCAGTACAGCGGAAGCTACGGCCCTGGCGGGCTAATCGGAACGTGACTGCGTATCACCGGAGCGAGCCTCTACTCCGAAGAAGTATCAGGCTTCTCGCTGCGTCATGTTCCAATATGTGCGCGTTGCGCTCGTATACGTCACGCATTTCGAAGCCTTCGGCACGCAATGGGGGAGCTTATCATTCACCCTTTGCCAAGTTACAACGAGACAGGGTATAACCGTGCGCTCTCACCCTGCTGGCGCCGCCTGGCCGTTGCCGGCTGTCTATAGTGTTCGGGTTAGTGTGCTGTTGTATTGACGTTTGTATGTGCCATGTATGTGTATGTCCTCAATGTATGTTCAACTGATGCTTCTAGTATGCATAATCTGTGTATATGTGCATATAGCAGAGGATCCCAAAGCGCAAGAATAGCCTGAGGAAATAAAAAAAATATTTTTGTAGAACATGGATTCGGTGGTACCTAGCGCCACCTAGCTTAGCTACTTGCAATTACTCTGCTTGACCCTGCCATCTGGTGGCAAGCGATTTAACTTTCTTTCACGCTACGCGGTAAACAGCGGCTTCGAGTTTGTTCTTTTGAGTATTTTGAGAGCGGCTTTTGGTTTCGCGGATTGGTTTGCCATTCCTCCGTGATGTGCGGTTGGCGAAAGAATTGTGACTCGAGGAACAGCAAAGGTAATACGTGAAGTGCGCGGGTAAGACGTGAAGTGCGCGAAGTAACTGGGTATCGGTTGTCTCCTTGTAACATCGCAGTGCTGACGACGAGAAGACTGAGTAACTGCTTTCGAAACGCAAGTTTCTGTACCTGCGGGGGGAACCTGGCTTCGGAAATAAACACAGTTCGCGGAAAGCTCGTGTTACGCTTTTATTTGCTGCTCCTTTCGTCCCATACAAGAGACGTAGCGTCCTCGTTGAGCCTTATTGAGCTCGATTTGCTCGATTCAGGGCCGCCATAATGAGATACAGGTGACGGAGGAACTATTTGCGCCCCTGCTTCAGGGACGAAGGTTTCTCCCTTTCTAGAGGAACATAGGTTACAAGACCGTTCCTCCCCTTAGGGAGGACTATCCATACCCTTTTTCTTATGAGTGCAGGGCATCTGGCTGCCGCTATGTCTCTGCTCATGCCGGCAAGTGTGTGCAATTACAAGCTTGCCAAAGTTACGTTCACAGGCACGCTGCACATGCCTGCAGGCATGGGGCACCAGTGAGGCGCCATGCTTGCAATAGTCTATAGTAACGTTAGCTACTGCACAACGTTACTATAGAATATACGGGTTTTCATTGCTCCCCGCAGGCCCGTGTGGGCTCTGTGCTTTTCCTGTCTTTCATGTTGTGGGGCTTTCTTTTGAAATTCTTGCAGATACCTCGTTATGGCGTCCTTTACCGCTGCTTTCCTCCCCGTTCAATCCAAAAGTAACCAGCGGTAAGATCCGATGAAGTCAAACAAGCGGCGTGCCAACTGCATCGTCATGACGCTAGATGTCATTCCACGTTTGCTATCACTTACTGAAAGTTTCACGCACATTGAATGCGCAGTGGTCCCTGAGTTCTTTCTGTGCGATGTTGGTGTGACCGGTGATAGACATGCACTTTTGCTACAGCGAGATTGCCTGCCTGGGACGTCATTCGCGGCCATGACAGTTGTTTTTATTTATTTTTTGCGCCGCGAGCGTTTGGTGTGCCTTGTACGTTTTACACCGCAGAAGTCGTAGCTCGAAGAAAGCATCAAGTAGAGATAATCTTCAGTACCCTGCAACGGCGACGCTTGCAAGTTGTGCATACGTTGAGCGAGTGTTTCTAAACACGTCTAGAGCTCTTCGGAACACAAGGAGAGGAACGCCAAAGGAAACGCGCTATGACGATGCATCCTCGCACGCGGCGTCACTACGTGAAATGGGAAGGGGGGATAAAAGTTGTGGGTGCATTAGGAGGGTAAACAAAACGCACGAGGGGCGCGAGGAGCGCCGAGTTTGCACGCCATATATTTCCGTCTGCACAGAGGACCGAGGCGGGTTGCCTCGTACTTCCATAGTAGCGTGTTTGGATGCACCGGCTATCGTATAGGATGTGCACTAGAACTCTTTCATTGCCTCGAGTGGCAACAACAATGCTCAGCTCCACAATTGTTACGATATAAAAAAAACACACAAAATTGCTCAGAACCAGAGATTAGACGAAATTAGGAAATATTTAACATTGACCATACATATATTTTTATACGTTCATTTATTCGAACATTTATCAGCAGCCATACTGAGGACTGTATCCTAACTCCGAGCCAATATAGACTCGGCCGAAGCCAACGAAACAATCCAATGGAGTTCATCAAGCGGGAAAATAGTGCATTGTTATGGTGCTCGTAGAGTTTGTGCGTCTAATATCACAAGCCACACAAATCGCGCATTGGGAATGCCACAATACTTGTGGGCTCTTTTGTGTGCGTGATCGTTTTAGCCAGTTTTAACTACGGTTCCGCGTCTTCGGTATCTATTTTTCTGCGGATTCGCGCGTTATTTATCGGTGTTTATTTTTCTCTTGGAATCGGTATTTGTTGGTGTTTACTTTCAATGCTGGAAAGAAATCGGTGATTATCGGGGCTTGTGTTGCAAAGCGACTGCATAATTATTAGAAAAAGCCACGGCACACCTCACATTACACACATTTATTGTACACACACCAAGCACGTCACACAATGCCCATACACATGGTATTTTTTGTAGAGTTGGTCAGACACATTTAGCGTTCTTGCAGCAGGGCAACGAGTCCGGAAGAGCTCCCCCACTGGACCGTCAGCTTGTTGAGTGCCACAACACCTTGGCACAGGCTCCGACAAAATTCGTGGGCGATGTCCTCGCCAGTCTTGCGTTTCTCCGCAAACCTGTTGATTGACTGGGCAAGTGTCATCTGAGCTGGCGATCCTGGATCAATTCAATAAGAGCAAATCAAATTTATTAGTTTAAGATACATTACTATCTTTAAAACTTTAGGTGACACCAGGCACGTAGCCAAGATATTTTTTTTTTGGAGGGGGAGACAAGCCCAGCCCATGACAAAATGTTGCATGAGGGGGAGGGGAGAGAAGCCCCAGCAAGATAAACAATTTCGGGGGGAGGCATGCCCTCCCCCCCCCCCCCCCCCGGCTACGTGCCTAGGTCACACTTGTGACCAGCTAGTTATTCGCGCAACTGGATTAAGAGATGGCGAGTGGAAATATTTGACATGAGTAGGACGTACCTGGTTCTGTCGGGGGATTCTTCAACTGTAGATGTCGAGAAGATTTCAAATGCAGCGTTCAGACGACTACTGATATGATGAGGGTCATCAGAAATACTCAGCCGGCAGCACTTGCAAACCAGGAGCTTCTTCGCACCTCCACACAAAACCTCGAAATTGTCAAATTCCTGGACGTAGTCCTCCATCGCTTTCCGTTTTCCACCCATACTGCCCATACTAACGGGCACGCGAAACTCGTCCGACCAGTGACTACAAAGTGGGCTGGCGTCGGCCTTCCGCACGCCCAGGAAAACAGGACACAATCCGTGGACCCTATTGCCCTCCCCTTCCCCTCGCGCCTCTTTGCCTTTCCTTCTTTCTCCCATATACCAGGAAACCTGTGCCTGGACAAAAGACTTGAAAACCGTTGTGCTAAAAATAACAAGGGAAGAGAACGGGGCAATAAACATGGTTTCAAAAGAAAGGGACGACCCCAGGACAGTTCAGTGGGGCTGTGTTCCGGGTCAACGAGAAAAGAAAGCGGGCTAGAAGATTCTTTCTGCAAAGCTGCCATTTTTTCCGCAGCTTGAATTCGGTGTTTTTCGTTTTTTACCGATTCAGAAAAAAACGCCTCGGGGGTTAATTATCGGTATTTATTGGTATATACCGAAAACACGAAACCCTAGTTATAGCCAACCAAGAAAAACAAGTAGTGCAGTTAGGACGCACCTTTGGCGCTGCTTCAGTTGCTCCGTTTCATCGCAGAATCGGCTGTGGTTGGACTCAACGTCGAAGGCAGTACAGAATTCTTTGAGGGGTGTACGAAAACTGTGTAAATCAAGGTGAGCGTACCAACATCAAATATGCTTTGTCGATTTTTTTATTTATTTACTGTGCCTTGAGATCTATCAGCACGTTGGGTCTTTTGTCAAAAATTCGGGTTGCCTTATCACATTCTTTATGTAGCTTGACACCTCTTGTGTCCGCCAATAACCTGCCATGTAGTTCAAAATTCCCCAACCATGTTTTTCGCAACTCCTCCGCCCGTCTTCATCCTCTAAACTAAACAAGGCCACCCCAAATTGAAGGGTAGGATACCTCTTGGTGCTCATGCATATCTGAAAAGAAATCGACAGTAACGTGAGTAAAAATAAAATAAAAATACGTATAACTCGGAAAACGCCCAAATGATTTCTGATCTCTAAACCCTGTTCCAATTCAAGGTCCGTCCGCACCCAACGCCCTAATCCGTTCTAGCCAGGAAAGTGGCGCAAAAGTGCATTGCCACAGCGCTCGTTGTACTTGTGCATTTCCAATAACCGGCTGAACCAATCAGGTTAAAAAAAGCGCAGAATCGACCCGCATTAATAGTGCTTGAATGATTTAGCAGCTTGATGGAAAATTGACACAGAAAACGAGCTGAGTGATGGTGAAAATTCGCCGTTGCACGATTAGATCCATCAAATCGCATTGGCGGCGGCTGTGGTCAGACGTAAAGTGAAACAAGGTAGAGCTAATTGTTCTTTCCCGTAAAAAATGCGTCGTTCGCATGCGAAGTTTCACAAACAAGTGTCCTCTAGGAAGAAAGCTTCCGGTCTCTGGCCTCCAATATTGTGGCCCAACATATACCTCAGCGATGTCCGCCGCCTGCCTGTAAAACCAAATATATTGCCATTGACGGCACCGGTGTCTTGTGTCTGCACAAACGCCCCATGTATAGTCTATTGCCAATCGAAGAGTTCATCAAATCTCCGATCAGTTCAAAAGAACGCCAAGATGACACCACCTGGGCGGAAAGACAAATTGCTAAAGTTTGTACTGCACAACATAAGGGCCAGCGTGCTGTACTCATTGGATCCCTCTTCGACGTCAACGTTCGGCTGTAATCTTCGTTCGACCGGTCAAAACAAGAGTCCTGTTCGAATGACGGCCCGGCGCTCATGTCTACGATGTTACCCGCGCGGGCCCCCAGTAGGTGATGTAGAACATTCAGCACTACGGCCCTTTGTCTATGTGGTATTAGAAAACCACTGGTTAACGCATTAGGGCGCTCAAAATATAAAAGTAACTGTGGTGAGATGTGTCGTCACATCATAGTGATGTCGGAAAAACGTTTCTCAAACGAGAATTATTGAGTTTGCACATTGGTGTAGTCAAAACTTCAGACTGGAGGTTCATGAAGATTGAAAGTTAGCTGACGCCACGGGTATGAATAGACACAAATCAATAAAATCACACACGAACAGTAGTCGCCTGATGCGCGGAGACAACTGCCGACAATTACGGTGTAATTTCTTTGTTGATTTCCGACATTTATACGCTCCTCCGTCAAAGGAAAGACCAAATGCCTCTCTCCGACACTCTCTTTCTTTCTCTGGATATATTTAAAGAAAACCAAACTTGTGCGAAGTATAAAGGGCTGTCCGAAGAGGATGCGGTAACTAGCATGTACGGCAAAAAAAGCCGGAACATTTTTTTTGTATAAACGCGAACATTAAAGCGCCCGCAAATATTGCTTAGAACAAAAACCACAGAAACAGTAGCCTTCCTCCTCGCCCACTCTTTGAAGTCTACTCCCCTCTCCTTTTCGGGACGTTGTGGACAGGCAACAACAGCCGAGGCCTTAACTGCAGCCAGCTGAAAGTCTGATTGTCTGTCCCAAACCCCATGATGATCACACTCCAAGCCTCGGCCCTAGGACTGAAGCGGAGAGTATCTGACCTCAAAGAAAGTGAACAAAACAAACAAAAACGTATCAAAGTGGACCGCAAGCAGAGGAAACCATCGAATTGCGTTACAGCATATGCTATGAACTGCACAGTACTTGTCCTGTTAACGACAGCCCTCGACCAGAACTGCGTATTTAGAACGGACATTCGTGTTCCAGTTCAAGTCCTTCGTTTTGGGGGGAAATGGTGGAAAACAATTTTGCAACTCACTTTCCACTTGATTGTGTCTGGACTGTCATAAGTGCTCGTCTTAAAGTCCTTAGTGTCAATGCCATGCCTCACGTGTTGGTCTTCGACCACCTGGCCAATATAGTTTATGTTTTTACTGTTGCACAGCTGCATTTGGAGTACAAGGTTCAGTGAATATTTCGTCATTGAAAAAAAGCTTCCTCTCAAAAGAGATATAATTAAAGTTATCGATTGATTTAAGTGAATGTGATTTGTTCTATTGCTTTACGTCAAGTAAGGCTGCGGTTCCAATAATGTCGTCATAAAGCAGACGTGGGCTACAACCGCAAAGGCGCTTACAATTTTATTTTCTTCTCCGCTTTTACAGTTTGATAATTCTGTAGGAACTTTATCATATTCCATATCAGTATTCCACAGACCGCCATAGGTGCGTTTATTTTAAAAAGTGAGAAACAGACGCGCCATACGCAAGAACGCTGGAAATGCAAAGAGAGAAACTGAGAAACAGACGCGCTTGCTCCTCTGGCCGAGAGAAACTGGAAATCCAGTTTCTCTCGGCCAAGGGGAGGCGACTGCGAAATTGAGGCGCGCTCATGCAACGCTGACGGTAGTCAACGTTGCTACATCATGTAAACAAACGCTGCTTAGGCACAATAGATGGTCCGCCAAAAATGTATTCTTCAATGTAACGCCTTTCAATTTACTGTAAAGGTGGTGTAGTGGAGAGGGAGTAGTGAAAGACTGAAAAAAACAAATAAAGAAATTAACTTTCCTCTTTGTAAAATGATAAAAAAACGTTACGGGCTATTTATGCTTCCACTTTGCCAACGATGCACGCATAGGGAGAAGTGCAGCCGACAGATGGCGTCGAAAAAGCACAGGCCGATTAGGCTTATGATAGCAGGCGATCTCGCTACAGAACAAAATGGTCCGGCACTCCCTTGACGCTGCGTTCGCCATCTGTTGGTGATACTTCTTCCTATGCGTGCATCGTCTGCGAGGGGGTCACGTAGATGGGACAGAACATTATTTATTTTTTTATTTTTACTAAGCAAGATTACTTGATTTTGTTTTTCACTGTACATCAATTGCTTCCTGCCTCCACATCAGCGTAGTTGCTGGAGGATTTCATTAAAAGCCGATTTTTTCGGGTCGTGTAAATTGCCCTAGGATCGTTAGTTTACATGCTGCAGATTAGCGTAGTTACAGAAATGCCCATAGGCTTTGCTTGCACTTGTCAAACCCCTCCACCTACAAGGCATGGCTCCCGTTCATCGACGCGCCACCGTTCTGGGGGACGGCTGCTATGGTCGCTGCAGCGTGTGTTTGAAAGCACGGCGTCTAGATGGCGTCTCAATGCAGCTTATGAAAGTAAGCTTCAAAACAAAAATCTAGAAAGCGCTTCAAAGGGTGTAAGTCGAACAAAATGCAATGAGGGGGAAGGGGCACCCTCCTTCGCGGGAGCTCCAAAACTAAGGTAATCTACAGGATTTCTTAAAAGCGGCCAATCTCTTTTTAAATCGACCGCAAAAGTCTATTTCTTACCCTATCGCGCTACGATTTATGTAGCGTTGCACATAGGTGTGCATGTTTTTCAATAAATATTGCAAAGAGCGAACTTACCTAAGAAAAATGTAAAAAAACAGAAAATGCTTGACTCCTACGGAAACGCAGTAAAGCCACCGGTCTTTAAACATTAGGGCGCCGTTTGCAACGGGAGACAAGATAGGGCGCAAGCGGTCAAGACGCCAACTGCCGCCAGCTGGCAAGCATACGGCGCCGATGGCCGGCGTCAAATAGCACACGATATTTTCGACTAAAAACCGTCGCAAGCTTTTTCGATTTCAGTTGCGAATGCATAATTTTATCATTTTTACTGATAAAACTGATTGAATGGGCTCATAATCGATTAAAAGATGGTTTGTCGGGCTATTTCGACTGTTTGTTTTCGGCCACTTACGTCGACTGCTCTGCAGTTCTTTGCTGTTACCATGACTGTCGCCGCTGTGGAAAGCGCGCTAATTATGAGTCAAATAGATCGTCTGCTATTGACGCCGGCTCTCAGCGCCGTTTGCTCGTTCGTTCGCGGCAGTTGGCGTCGCGAACGTTTGCGCCATCTCTTGCCTCCCGTGCCAAACGGCACCCTATCGTGTGAAGACCGGTGGCTTGGCTGCGCTTCCATAGGAGTAAATAATTTTATTGATCTTTTTTTACATTTTCCTCGGCTAAGTTCGCTCACAGCAAATGTTATAAAAAATGCACCACCTGTAGGCAACGTCGCAAAAGATCATTGAGCGATAGATTAATAAATCGATTTTCGCGGTCGATTTAAAAAAGCCTGGCCGCTTTTTGAGACACCCCGTAGTCAAGTTGTTTGTAGCGCCTGCCGCACGCTTCTACAATAAGGGCGGCGCTGTGGCGTCGGCTAATGCACGGGCCACGTTCGAACCCACGAGTAAATTGAGCTACTGTTTATGTCAGGGCCAGAGCGGTATCAGACGTGCTGCTCGACACTCAAGAGCTACAGGCCCACACTCAACACACCATTCCAGTGTTCGTGAATCCACAGCCCAGCGTTCCAGTCTTTACAATCAAGCACGGGCAAGATCGACGCCACTGAAAACGTGCGGAGCATTCTCCATACGCAGGAACAGTACAGGTAGCACAATCGAAAAGCAGCTTTTTGATAAGGTCTATACCAGCGTTCTAAGATCTCTCAGTTGACATACTTCACGGAAGAGCATCGTTTGAAAAGGGTACTTTTTGGTTTCCTGCACGCGAGCAGGCAGGATTGGCGCGATTTGCTAGGGCCACCTGGGGCGACTCCTCTAGAAGCAAGGGAGAAGAACCGTTTCCGAAGAGCGCTCTTCCTGCGCAAACCTCGCGGAAACATTATGCTCACCGTAAAAATGGGAGCGGGTCCAGCGACGGAGGCGAGCGGACATCACACGGTGGTCCTCCTGACTCTAACCGAAACATACCGCGTCCGAACGTAACACAGAATATTTTAGCGTGACCCACACCTGTGTCGTTTTAGAGCACCGGTTCCGTACCTTCTGTCCTATAAAAATATTATAAAGTATAGGCTAGAGTTTCACCTGACGCTAGAGTCTACGCGACTTCCGGGATACAGATGGGAGCAGACAGCAAGCAGTCTACTTGTGCAGTAATCCTGTGCATTCCTTTCTGAACGTGTGAGTGCATTTCATCTCGTCTCCGCATAATAACAAGTATCACACATGTTACCTGCGTAGTAGCGAATAGTAGGTAACTTTTTAAACATTATAAGATTTAATTTATTTATTTGCAATATTTTCTTGGTCAGTAAACGATGTTTAACCTTGCTCTATTGCAGGCCCAAATATCTCTTCCATAGAAGGTATGGAAAAGAACGGCGATTCAAAGGAAAATAGCAATCGTAAAGAATGTGAAGTGTGTTGAAGTTTCGCCAGCAATTCGTTGACGCTTATATATAGCTAACATGCAAGTCCTGTCACTATTCATAATTTTTACTTTGGCAACAAACTCAGTGGCGCCCAGTTTGGGTAGCCACGCACACTTCCAGTTCACATACCTTTCATAATATTTTATTCATTGATGCATTTATCATTAGGCTGAATTCGGTCTGACAGAGTGACCATCACTAGAAGATCGCTTCTTTACATAAGTTCGGAAATACTGCAAAACCCCGGTCTAGTTAAGAACCGAAAGTCGTTGGGGACCATTTGCACACTGGCACCACCACGTTTCAATTCACCCGAGGAATAACGGATATAAAAATGAAAAATCTTTAGAAATTTCTGCGATGCCGAATTAGAGCGCAGCTTTTAGGAAGGAGGAGGGGAGGGTACGGAATGGAGGGTATGTCTCTCCTTCCCCTTCCCCCACTCTTTCTGCTCCCCTTCGATTTAGTGTGAAATTATCGCTAAATTTACCACTATACTTAGAGGAGACATTTTCCGCTAAGTTTAGTGTGAAATGTTTCCCAGCTAATTGTTTTCCTGCCATATTTAGCGGGCGACTTTTTTCGCTATGTTAAGCGAAAATATATTTCCGCCAAATTTAGAGGGGACATTATTCCGAGCGGGAAACAGTTTCCGATAGAACTTGTTCCGCTATTTTCGGCGGGGAATTGTGTCTGCTAGACACAGCGTAAAATATTTTACGGTAAAATTAGCTGGGACATTTTTGCTAAATTTAGCTGGACATTTTTTCCGCTAGTGAACACATTTTTTGCGCTAAACTTAGCGGGGAACGTTTTCCGCTAAACTTAGCGGCGAATCGTTTCTGCTAAATTTAGTGGGAAATCGTTTCCGCTTAATTTAGCGGGAACATTTTTTCGCTAGCGTGGAAATGTTTTCGCTAAATTTAGGGGGAATTTTTCTGTTAAATTTAACACATGGTCTTTTTTGTGCGTGTAAGCGTTTAATAATTACGTTGGCATTTTGGCTTTGACTTTTGTTTACCCTTATGACTGAAAGTTCATGCAAGAACTCAACCTGTTTCGTGAATAGTTCTATACCTTTTTGAAAAAACGCAACTCCACTAATACGAACCACCTCAAAATTGGTGTCCGCGACAGGACGAGACAGGACAGTTTTTTTTTTCTATAACGTTTAAAAATGAATACGCAATAATTAATGTTTATGGGCCAAGTACTCAGTCTCAGAGGAGACGAGATACCCACGAGGGTTGACGCAGAGCGTGCGTGTAAGCGACATGAAAAGCAAGCGGAGAGAGAAGATACAAAAGTGCGGCGACACGCTGAAAGCGCGCTGGCCGCATGTGAATGCGAACACCTAGCGCTTGAGCAGCAATCTTTCCAACTGGAGTTCTAGGGTTCTTCCACGAGGCCATGATGCAAAGACTACCACCGGCTCGTAAATCACACCGGAACCCGCCGGAATTCTTCTTGGAGGCATTCGTCGCTCTTATGCTATGTTTTCTGCGCTTTGGGGCCTTATACGGATTCTGGTGTATTCGCTCACTTGAGTTTTTAAAATTACCTGTTGCACCGTAAATAACTGTTCTAGGCTTAAGAGACGGTTACAATGGAGCTACGACCAGCAGTATTGTTGTGTTTTTTTAGTATGCACAAAATAATTCGGAACCAGAACAAGGCGACGCTCGAGTTATCTGTTCGCCGGCGTTATGAATGGCTCCGACGGATACGCTTGCACAATCTTGAGCAGGCGTGTAAAAACAATAGCAGAACTCTGCAAGTTTTGAGAGCTCACATCTTTGTTCATATAAAAAAGAACAAGAAAGAAAGCGACAAAACGAGCAGGGAAAGATATAGCGGACGAAGAGCTAGGCGTGTTCGTTTTGCCGCGACAAGTTGAAGTAGCGCGAACGCTTTCAAACTTTATTTAATCTTGTCAATGCGCGATCACGCTGTTTTTCCGCAAAGTACGAAAAGGAAATAACAAGGTACAGACCTCACAGGCGGTGTCTTTCTGCTTCTGTGAGCATATTAATTGTCGTTCACGATACAGACTCACGAGGACCGCCAACTGGAAGCGCCAGATATCCGCTTCTATGCCCGCCAAATGTCAGGGACCTTTTCCTCTAGATTTCTATATTAACTCTATTATCTTGACGGAAAACAGTTCGTAACACAAGTAAGGGTTCGTGCATTGCACGTCCTGTCAGGTGAGGAACCTCTCTGCTATTGACTAAAAGAAGAATATATGCTGAAATATGGTAATACGAAGTCGGCACTATGACTGGATGGTTGAACTGCCGCTACGGCGCGAGTCTTCTTAAAGTTAAGGACGAACACTTTTGTTGGCCATAAGTCTAGGGCAGGGCGTCGATTAAATAGTTTAACCCGAATAATCACCACACATTAATTCCAATACTCGAATTTGTTCATTCTCACGCAAAATATTTTTAAAACACTGAAAAGCAAATGTTGTCCCTTTACTGAATATGTAACAAACTGCGCAGTACAATTTCAGATTTTAAATCAATCTCGATCTGTGGTTGGGAACAGTCAAAAGACACCCACACTCACAAATTATTAGATTACTTCAGCCGCCGATGCAAAGAGGATGATTGATTATTCCCCGGCAATAGTGAACTCCTTGGATTGGTCACAATCGTATATGCTGTCCTAAACGGACACTCGCACGGTGTTGAAGTGCCTGGGCCACGTATAACCATCTCCACTTGTTTGCAGCTACAAATATTGCTCCTACTGTTTACTTTCGGTGGCCTAATTTTCTCCAAAAGGTAGCCTTCATACAGGTGTACTCATCCACATATTCGTGGTAAAAGTTGAAATTTTACTTTTTGTTTTCGAAAATTATCCATGTTAGAGTGATTAAAAAAATAATCGTGATTAAAACATTAATCGATTAATTGGTAGGTTCATCGATGAAATGCCCAGCCCTACTCGCAACATGATCTAGGAACTTCAGTTTGACAACGCAAACCGGAACTTCTTCGGCTTGAGGGTGAATCGGCAATCCTGATTACTTGAAGAACGCCCTGAAGGCGTCACAAGTGCTCGTCGATGTTGGCCGAGAAGACCACGACGTCGTGGTGGTAAACGAGACAGCTCTCCCTTTTGAGCAGCGAGTACGGTGTCCATGACACGCTGGAAAGTTGCTGGCGCCGTGCTCAGTCCAAAGGGCATCACCTTGACCTCGTACAGTACATCGGGCGTGACTAAGGCAGTCTTCCCTTGGTCCCGTTCGTCGACTTCGATCAGTATGTTGCCACTTTTCATATATATTGACGATAGGTATCGGAAGTGGCGCAGCTGGTCCAGTGTGTCGTCGATGGGCGGGAGTGAATACACGTCTTTTTTCGTCACCGCATAGAGCCGCCGGTAACCTACGCAGAATCGAAGCGTTCTAGGCTCTCCTTCACCAGTAAGTGTGAGAAGTCCCACGGGCTGCTTGAAGTCTAGATGATCTCGTCCAGAATTTCCTGCAAGCTTTCATAAATGGCCTTTATTATCTTTGGGAAGGCCCGGTACGGCTTTCAATGCATAGGGAGCGCACCATTGTCTGTAGCGATGCTTATTTTCCCAATTGTTCGTTGGGGCACTTTTGCCGCCGTCGCAAAGCAGTCGCCGAATTCGACGTGGTCTTTGAGCTGTCGTCGTTCCGCGGCACTGAGCTTGGCGTTGACCTCAAGCTGCGGCGGCAGTGTACTTTACGGCTGAAATGGTGAGGGCTCATTGGAGATACCGGCGATTTCGGCGGAGTTTCGGTGTTCCTCAACGTGTCCTATAGCAGTAAATTTCGTGAGATGCTGCGCCTACAGTGAAATCTTCATCACGAGGACCACAGTTGGTCCATCCTGCAGCTTTGTTACGCCATTTGCGACACCTATTCTTCTGAGAATCAGTTAGGCGTCGCGTTCCAGAAGAGCGTCACTGCAGGCGACTGCATCGGCAGCGACGGTTACAAGAATCCTTGACCGTAGCGGCAGGTTCACCTGGTCCGCAATGACTCGGACGGTGGCTGGCGTCGTTTTGGATCCCTCCAGAGGTAGGACGGTCTGTCGCAGCGTCGACGTGTTTACTTCAAGGTCGATGACGGCACCATATTCACAGAGAAACTTCAAGCAAAGGATGGCGTCTCTCACAGAGTTTCGAGAGAGAGAGAGGAGAGCGGAGAAGTAGGAGAGGTTGTACCAGAGTTTCAAAGGACGACGAACGTGACTGGACAAATATCCCAATGAATTTAGACTCGAGCAGTGCACCTCCCAACAGGCGTGATGAGCTGTCCACCGGGTGTGCGTATTTGCAGCCCGCCCCAGGGCGTCGTGACTTTTCAAAGGTGAAGAGAGAGATTGATACTCAAAACGGAATAATCTGCTCCGGTGAGCACGAGTGCCAACGCGTCGTGGCTGTCGATGAGAACGTTGAGGTTGTTGGGGCGCCGTTGCAGAATCGTTGTTCCGATGCTTGTCCACGCCACACTAGGGGACCTTCGACGTTCTTGGAGGATCTTTGCGACTGTCTTCCTCAGCAACTCAACCTCCAGGTGTTGCTGCTCTCAGTTTCGCCGAGGAGGGGCGAGAGCCGACAGAATTTTACGGTGGGGCCTCCGAACCGGTGAATGTCGGCGTCATGGTGAGGGCGACCGGGACCCACGTTGAGGGGAAGGCACTGGAGGAGGTGGACGTCGTACGTTGTTGTCGGACTCCCGGGGTCATTCAACGTAGCGAGGGTGAGGGCCGTCGAGGTGGAATTCGCGTAGACCCATCTGCCAGTACGGGCAAGGGCGGCAAACGTGACCGGCTTCCCCGCAGTGGAAGCACAGCGGACGTCAGTCAGCCGCGCACCACTCGTCCGTCTTCTTTTGCGCCGGGGCTTCGGCTCGGACGCACGGGGCTTGTTCCTCATTGCGCCAAGCGTAATGGGGCGTAGGGGCCACTCGTCGAGGTAGCGGGGTGCTCGAACTGTCGGGTTGCTGGCACGGTCGTCGGGCCATGACGGCGTAGCTCAAGGTCGGCTACTCGGGCGCCACTATGCTGACGGGGGCCTCAGGTCGAAGCACCTCTTGAACCTTTCCTGGGACTTCTTGGGTGACGGAGAGCGAAGCGAAGCGTTCGGAAACTGGCAGCAAGTTTTCTCAGCTCGCCCCGGATAACGTCGCGGATCGTCTGTCGAACACCCACGAGGCTTGAACTGACGTTGAGGCTGGAAATCGCAGGAACACTAACTTTCTGGACCCCCTGGTTGTGGACGGTACGGGCCTCGAAGGCCCGCTCGATTTTAGTTTGCTCCTTGACGATAACCATCGACGGCGGTACGCAAGGCATCAGCATCTTCAGTTTCTTTACTTCTCCGGCCTTAGGATTTAAACGCTCGAATAGACAAAAAAAGTCCTAGACATATTTCACTACGCTTTCGTTTGGTCCTTGAGTCCTTTGAGCTCTCCAGTGTAGTTGCTCTTCGGCACGTTCCCGTTGTGCTGGTTTGCGAAGCTTCGACTCACAACTGCCTTGAGGAGCTCCCCTAGGCGGCACACTTGCTCAGGGCCAGGAATTTTCTTTGGTTGCAAGAGCACGGCCGAAGCTTCCCAGACAATTTCGATCTACTGCCCGCATGGCTTTTTTATTTCTACACTTGGGCCCATAACTTCACAGATTTGACTGGGAAAGCCTTCCTTGGAACTCCGTTGATCCTCCTTTGGTCGGGGCCTGCCACGATAGACATGATTTGACAATCTTTGAGATTCCTTGGCGTTGATTGTTTCCTCTTGATGAGTGATGTTCAAATAAGACATTTTGCCAAGCTTCTATATTCCTTGGCGTTGATTGTTTTCGCACGGTCAGTAAAGGCCAAGGCAGATATGTCATTTCCAATATTTAATGTTTTTTGGCTGTTTGTATATGTTCCCTGGTCCAAGCAATTAAAAGAAACAGCTAGTGTTCGGACATGTCGGCACATCGAAAATTAAGTGCACAAAGGAAAGTTTCACAAACCCCGAAACCACGCCAATTGCCGCTGTTACGCAGAAGAACTGTAAGCGAGCGCCCAAGCCGGCTTCGCTGCCTTGCAATCTTGCTGAAACCCTGTACTGCCTTAACACATCACATCGGCCGACGGGAGCGGCACGACGACACGTTGTCGATGCGGTATTCTCCTGTCGGGTCCGGTTAAGCTCCATGTGCTGCTTCGTGAATGAGCACCAGTGCTGCTCACTAGCAGGTTGTGCCGAGAAACGCAAGACCGGCCACACTTTTTGCGCAAGCAGTCGCGTTTACTCCATCACTCAATCTTGATCTTAAAAATAAAGTAGGTGATTTATTTGCCTTTTAGAATCCATAAAGCCAAATATTATCATGGGCACTGAGTCATGGCTTGATGGATCCGAGATGTTGAATGAAGTATTTCCCGTTGACATCACTGTGTACCGTAAAGATCGAAAGGCACTTAGCGGAGGAGTGTTTTTTAATGTTAGATGCAGGATGAGCAAACAGTCAGCTCCTTTTACCACATAATAACACCGAGTCCATTTGGTGCCGAGTTCAACTATCCAAAGGAGGCAATCTTGCTTCGGGCACCTACTGTCGCATCCAACCATGAATGACATAGATGAGCTTAGTAGTGTAGCTTAGTCTGACCACATAACTCAACGCTTTGATTCTACGGGTGATGGGATCTTGTTTGGACAACCATCATCCCATTAAATAAATGCTCAGATAGAGGAAAACACTTTTTAGTTTAGAACAATGGACATTTAAGCACTTTTTTTGTGAGCGTTTGGTAACGACTTTGGGATTTCTGCTATTACCTTTTCTAATCCTTATAAATAAAAAGGTATGCACAGACAAAACCTGCTTGGTGAAAAATTCAATACCTCATTAAAACAACAAAACTACATTTCTACAAACCTCCCTGGATATATCGTAGTTACCTACGCCAAACTGGAATTTTTTATTTCTCCGGAAAGAGTCTGACTTTATTTTTACTACGGTTCTTGAGTTGACATTAAATACACTAAGGATGGCCTATATCTATAGTAACAGAGGAAGAAAAGGAGAGTACCGCTCGCGGAGAAGCAACAGCGCCGAGCTCTAAGTAGAAAGATTTGGGGGTAGTCATAAGGCTGCCTGATTTTGTCTATGCCAACTGTTCAGCCGCGATCGAGACGCATTGTGAGATTGAGTAAAGAGTAAGGCATCAAAGTTTGCATCTACCAACTAATCCTTCCCAACAGAACTCGCTGTTCTGACGTCCCGCATATTCTCGAATATAATAAAAGAAGGGAAAATTTTCAAATTTTAATTGTCCGGCTCCGGCGCGGCCTTCATAGTTTAGACAATGAGTAGGTGCCTTGTTAGCCTCGCGTGCGCACGCGCAGACTAAGGACGACGAACCGAAACAAGGGCGTCCTAAAGGACGGGCGATCTAAATATTCGCCCCGCCTTTCTTACAACTTGAGTCAAATAATGTAGCCATAGCCGTGATAGAGCACTTTGAACAACCGGAAATGTGAGGTAGAGAGATATCAAGAAGGGGAGGGAAGGGGGGGGAGGAAAGGAATCTACGCTTTCTTTGCTTTACTTACTGCATATGTGTTTAGAAAATTAATTTTTTCGCAGTCTCTTCCAAGCTGGTAACCATCCTTAGAAGTTATATCCCTTGGCCTAGTAAACAACACGCTCATTGAAAAAGACACCATGAGTGAATATCTTCTGAACAGGTCATAATTGCTTTGCACGTAGTCCAGAGCTTCCACCTGCAGTGGCGTGTCAAGAAACAGATCAAAATTAGCGTCCATAAGACAATGCTTAGACAATCTTTCGTACTTTCACACTCTATTTCGAGGATTTGGCATATGTGTATTTTCCAGACATGTACACGTTACCCAAAAAAGTAACTAAATACCGTTACTCGTTACTCGCTCAAAAAGTAAGTAAATCCGTTACTCGTTACCGATTCTCAAAAGGAACGCGTGAGTTACCTCAAAAGTAACGAGTTACTTTTCACGTTACTTTGAAGACCAAATACACAACTGTTTTTGTTTCATGGTTTATTGTTTTCTTTTTAGTAGTCGTTGCCTTTAAGCAGCAGCTGCCTGTCGAAGTTTTCATCAGTCATGTTTCCCGCTTCCTTGAAAATACATTTCCGGTGACGCTGAAGCTTCGTTCTACTGACGCGCTCGAAGGAATGGCAGTGTTGTGCTTCAGCAAGAGCTGGTGAATTTTCGGGAACTGCGCCTTCATTGAGGACAGCGGGTAGGGGTTATGTGCCTTCCCGTGTTTGCAACCTCCGGGTTTACATTCGGTCCGGACCCGGTTCTAGAAAGTTCAATTGACGAACCTGATTGTGCTCGCTGGGTGAAGGACATTCTCAGCTGTAGAGTTCAGTGCAGCAACGTTTATCGCTGGACACGTCAGTCGAACTATTCGACTGACGTATTCAGCGATACATGTTGCTGTATTGTCATACTGTTTATATGTTTTTCGGGTTTTCCACCTGCCTTTGTCGCAATAGAGACATACTAAGGCTAGAATAAATACAAGGCCGTCAAAGCGGTGTTGTACACGTTACTCCTTAAAAGTAACGAGATACCGTTACTCGTTACTTGGCCTCAAAAGTAACTAAATACCGTTACTCGTTCCTTTTCTGAAAAAGTAACTAAATACATTACTCGTTACCGATAATAGTAACTGGATACAAGTAACTCGTTACTTGTAACGCGTTACGTACATGTATGATATTTTCATATCTTGTGCTCTTAGTTACCGACATGCTGAGAGTGAAGAGCTAAACGTTCATATATCTCCGATGTGTAGTCTATATTCCTGCTAGAAGAACGATCAATTATCCTTCCAGAATATTTTTGTTTTACCTGGAGAACTATAAAGAACTGCGAATTTTTTTCAGCGAAGTAATTGTCAGTGAGAGGCGTTTTTTAAGTTGTCTGTGAATGTAGTACGATGAGTCCCCTTCACTCGTTTCTAAGTGCACAATCATGCAACAACATTCTTAAAGGCCGACGTCCAACTGCGGTTTCCTCCAGGGGAGATAATCCTCTAAGCGCTCCTTCTTCCCTAAGCCGCGCTGGAAACCATCTCGGGGCAATGTAAAAAGTGGAGAGGATGTTAAAAAGAAGGAAGCGGGCAACAGTGGAAAGCGCGAACTGTACGTCGGCATTTAAAGGGGCTGTGCAACTATTTTAAAGTTGAAAGAATCTGCATCTTGTACTTTTCACATTGTTTATCTTGTCTGGAATTAAGCCACGTAATCAAGACAGAAAAGTTTGAACTATTTCCTGATCTGCAGCCGCGAGTAGCGGTCATGCGAACCACGTGGCGTGACGTCATTGGATGACTTGTAATAAATAGCAAGTTGTGCATCTATCGGCTCGATATAAGATATATCTTTCATAAATCATGTCGTTCCAACATAAACATAAATTCGCCAAAAGCGTGGAAATCACCAACAAAAAAACATTTCTCAGAGTTTTATTGGCGCTATCTACCCGAGGTCCACAAATCGTTCTGCTCAATTGTCGAGAAACCAAATGAACACGGTTCGACCGTACGTTAGCACGTGGACGGCGTTCCCCATATCGAACGAGCCTTTCGCCATATTGATACCGCGTCCTGAGCAGGTGGGTAGGGATAACTTCTCGTTGGTCGCTGATGATGCTAGGGAGATAACTTTACCAGAACTCCGAGTATCCTCTTTTTATGTCATGGACACGTGACTCGGAAGTACGTGGATGAGTTGAGAGGGGCCAAAAATTTTAATCTTTGTTATAAAAAAAAACTCGGAGAAACAGGCGAAATTGGTTTTCTGTTATTTACTCAAGAAGTGTCAGTGATCCACTCCCACAATTGTTTATGCAGAGCTCAGAAATCGTTGCACAGCTCCTTTAGATGAAGTGCTCAGGTATCATTTTATACAGCGATTAATATGGAACATTACAATTCCGACATGGGGAATTTTAAAATAAACAAATTCAAATGGCCACACAAAATCTGCTACAACTGGAAGTCGTATCTGTTCCGTTGATAGAAGGATGTTGTTTAGGAAACCACACAAACACGTCTAGGGACATCAGCCTAGCCAAAAGAAGACGTCGTTTAAGTCAAAAGCGGCACGCGTTTTTTTCGGACGTTCTTTATGAGCCACTACCAACATTTGTTTAATGTTCCAGGAATTACTTTTTTTATTTAAGTTTGTTTATCAGAAAAATTTTATAGGTATTTTTGTTTCTATTGAGATAAGTACCCTTTATAAAATTTGGATGCGAAAAATCCGCCATCTATGGACTCTTCCGCGGTAAACCGTTGACCGATAAGTTCAAATATGCCAATAGACCATCTGCGAAAATCCCAAAAGCCCGCGCGCACCGCGCCACAAATAATGAGAGTCCTCGGTAGGCCCCTCCTCCCGCTACCACGTGACCACGTGACATACGCGAGCAGGCGCAGGTTACCCCGGCAACGACTTTTGAGCAGCCAAGTCGGGCGAGCGACGAGCCAACGGCGGCTGCCCCTTTCTGATCCCTCTCTTTTGTACCGGCTCTGTCGTCTGCTGCACCAACGCTTTGTCGAACCTTGTCGAAACCTTCCACAGTTGCGGCGCAAACTAAATGGTTTCGGTGACACTTCAGTATGTGAAGGCAAGTTACGACGAATAACGTATTGAAGTAAGATCACAAGGCGCGATGCCTTCAGGCTGCCAGAGATACGGAACGCCGCCAACGACGTACGACTCGGCGGGATGGCGGGTGGCTGCAACGGCTGCTGGCGGTAGCTGCCGGGACGCGTGCGCAGTCGCGGAGGCGCAACAAGAAAGCGCGTGATCTGTACCGAGGGTTCCTGAAATTCCCTGCCGTCGTGGCGCTGTACGTTTTTTAAAGGGTCTATTCATGCGGACACTTTAAAGGGTCAACAAGCCACGGGGTCCAGGATGTGAATTCAACCTAAGATTGCCATATCGAGGTTGCGCGACGGAAAACGTTTTTCTCTCAACGTGTGGGTCACTTGCTGATATTTGAATATCGTAGCAAGCATTAGGACGCGAAAGAACAAAAGAAAGGTGGGAATATTCATGCACTTAAATATGTATGGTTACTTCATGGCATATGAACCATCGCGTTGTTTAAAATATAACATATTGCCTTTGCTCACGCCGGATGTGGGCACCGTGCATATGCAGACTAGATTCGCATGAGCTCAAATATTGTAACAAATGACAATTAATGAGGCGTCGAAGATTTCAGCGAACCACAGGTTTAATGGGGCGAACATCTGCCAAAAACAAAATAGAAAAAAGGCTAGCTTCGCAGGCGTCGGTAACAGCAGTATTGAACGCAGGGGCGAGACTGACCGACTGACCCCGGACCGCCACGTGGAGCACCTTTTGTCCCATCGTGGATTTCTGGAACATTCAGGGTAGAACGTTCGGCGCGTAGAACATTCTTAACTCGATAAAACGACAAGGTTCTCAAGCTTACAAAAGTCTCAATTTGAAAAAAAAAAAAATCAATAAACAAATAAAGGAGGAGTTTGCTTTCTGGAATCGTGCCAAATGTCTTGACAAAACAAAATGTTCAAGAAAACCAAAGGTATGCCGACACTGGGGATGGAACCGGGGTCCGCCTCGTATGAGGTAGACGCGTTACCACTAAGCTACGCTACCGCTTCGGAAACTCGTTTTCACCGCTGCCTCTGCAGACGGCGGCAGCGTCTATCTCCGTGAGCAGGTTGTGCTGTCGCATCGACACGGCAAGGCGAACGTGATGCGTTCGTCCCTGCAGCCCTGTGAGGTTCGGTGCGCCCCACACAGACGTGACATTAAGCGTTCCCCCTGTTTTGTATAGAGCGCTGCACCTAGGCACTCGTTCCCGTGCACCGCGACGTCGCCGTCGCCTTCGCCGTCGGCGAAACCGCGGGCTCTACCTTATAGAACGTCGCAGACCTTTACACAAATTCACTTTCTGGCTAAATTTAGTAAAGAAACTGAATTGGTGTTTAAGTCTGTGGCGTGCCATAATGCAGCTCTTCGCATAAAGTTTTCCCGCTAAATTTAGCGCTAAAAGCGACCTTACTTTACCTCAACACCAATTTAGTTTCGCCACGGAATTTAGCGGGGAGTAGAAAATGTGTTGAGGTCAACTGACTTCACTTTTCCCGCTAAATTTAGAATGAAACTGTTAGAGAAGGAGGAGGGGAGGAGTAGGGGAGAAGGAGGAAGAGTAGGGGGAAGAAAAGGGAGGCCCTCCACACACTCCCCTCCTCCCACTTTTAAAAATAATATAATAATAAATAATATATATATATATATATATATATATATATATATATATATATATATATATATATATATATATCCCGCTTTCTATTTTCTTACTGCGCTTAAGCTATCCATAAAAAAACAAAAAAATTGTAAAAAAACAACGTTTTAGCAGCTCTACTAAACTCAACATTTGTGATCTTCTGTCTTCCTTTGGGTCAATATATCTGTATTGATATAAAACGTTAACGAATTAACAATCAATCAAGCATTAAAAAGACGGAAAGAAATTTAGATTACGTCGCTAGCGCTGGGAAGGATTTGATATTCCAGAACATGAGCGAAAAACTATATACCCCAACACGGTCTTGACGTAACATTACTGCGGTCGCGCTGCTATTGGCCGGACGCATGCGCAGAAACTTCACGCGAATCTGATTCTTGGGTTCGCCCATTGCTGACACCTGGTGTGGGGACTGCGCGTTTGCCCACATCTCGTGGGTGCTTGTTTGTAAATAGCTCGTTGGCCTACAGGTAGGCAATGGAATACAACGGCGCGGGTAATAATAAAAAGTCATATAACGCTACATAATAAAATGCAACTCCAATACATATGTTCTGTAAGAAAGTTGACAAACAAGTACCTAATGGAGGCGTGTGCTGCTGATAATGTGTGCTAGAGGGAGAAAAACTGCAAGTATTTACGTGTGTGCTGTTTCGCTTCTGAGCTTTTCATTTTTGTAGCGTGCTGTTTTGACACGTTTTTTCCTGTCGCTCTGTTATGACGCCCTGCTGTTTTATCCCGTGCTTTTTTGTGAATGTATATTTTTGACGTGGTGTTTTTTGACTCGGGGCTGTTTTGACGCGTGCTATTTTGAAGCGCACTGTTTGATCGTGCTGTTTTGTCGCGTGGAGTTTTGTTGTCTGTTGTTCGTTCGCGTTCTCAATGAAAACGACGGCATAAACTTGTTGATTCACAGAGTGGCAAGAAACGATGTTTTCTTCAGCAAATTTCAAGATAAAAACTTTAAAAATATAATTTCTTTAGAATGGGAGCTTGGTAAAGTCGGTTTTCTGTATTTAGGTACGTGCACCTCTAACGATATGGATCTGAAACACGACGGCGTATATTAGTGTAGAGCTAAATACCTTCTCGCAACTAAATAGCGTTCCCTGAACATCAATAAATGCCATTATAGTGTAGTGACAGTCATTCATAGCTGAGAGCGTGTAAGCCTTGTGCACGATTACAGCGAGCTTTCACATTTATTTGGCAACGTGTATTCCACACCACCAAGACTACCGGTCTTAGTGGACCTTAATTGAGAGTTCGTCCTGAAGATGCGCAGTGATCAGAGCATTCAAATGTAGCGACCATTGAATAACCGCTATGTGCGGTGACAAGCTATGAACCAAGTACATATTCTGCCACTATCACGCGTTCGTTGCCATTCGCGGGGCTTTAACTGAACCTTCGATCAAATGTTATCAAAGGCAAAAAACTCGCACTCAAGGAAGATAATCTACTGGTTTCTTATTGTTGTACCTGTCACCGATAATAGTGAATATACATAAAGTGCCAGTGTACAATGACATATAGTTTTATAACCGCCATTAAGGTCTTGCTCCTGTTTGAATCAACCCATCAACTATAAAAGCAAGCGACAAAACTTTGCAATGTTTTCCTAGCGCGTTTTTAGTAAAACGGTCTAGAAAATATTGAAGTTTCCAGTAACTAAACCAGATGAACTCAACCAGCATTCATTTGGTTTTCAGGGGAAACGGCCTTAGGTGAAAATCCCTTAATGCACAATAAATGTATCAGTTTGCTCACCATTGAAACCTCGTACTTGTTAGAACGGTTAGTGTATACATTTGGACCCGTGATCTTGCATCCTCCTCTTCTTTGACGACTATCTTCTAGGTGTGTACGGATTATCACACCATCTATAGGCGCTGTTCTAAGGAATAAAAAAAGACAAAATAAATTATTAAGGACGGCGGTTGCGAGATTAGGCGTGCATTCCTATCTACGCCACACAGTTCTGCCCACAATGTTTGCTGTACTCCGTTTCTATGAAGTCTAACACAACCTTACGCTGCTATATGATAGAGCCAATCAAGGGGTGACCGAAAGTTCGCCAGATAGCGATAGAGCTTGAGATAAAACTTTTATTCATTAGCTAAAATACTTCTTGGAGCATCGTAGTAACCCTTCAAGAACAGTTTTTTTTGTGTGTTTTCTTGTTGGAGTATACAGCATTAGTCTCTAAAATAAAATAGGAAAAGCTTAACAGAAACTTCGACGTCCCACGAAGTTCTCTGCTGTCGCCGGCTCTCTTTAGTTACACGACGACACCCGTCCTGGGGAAAATACAAGCTATCGCGGGGAATATATTTTACACTGTACGCAGACATCACCTTATGGAATAACATCAACTATACGAAATTTTCCCCACCCCCTTTTCAGAAAGGTCTTGACACAATCAAAGTTAATCTCAAAGTCCTCGGCCTCCAACCATCAGCTGACAAGACGAAGTATACGCTGATGGGAAAATACCACGCAACGTGATTTCTCCAGCAGACATTCAATAGAAGAGCGACCGAAAGATCACAAAAAATGGACCTCTCTTTGTTTACTTCATTAGCTATAACGGTTCAACGTCGTGCAGGGTAGAAAGGAAAATCATGATTCAACACAAGACTAACTCACTTAGATTTATTACACCTAAAGAAGATTTACTGCTTCAAATCATTTTATTTTGTTTTAATATATGCAAGACAGAAGTAAATATTAACATATTACTAAATATATTGTAAACATTGCAGGCTGATATGCCAATTTACCAGAACCTTGAAAATAATGTGGACGAAAAAATATTTATTGTACATTTGAAGTAAATTTCAATTTACGACGTTTTGTTGGTGCAAACCCATTTATACTCGAACAAATGCAGTCTAGATTTTTGCTAGTAAAAAAATCGTTAAATGTGTGTTTTGCTCTTTGATTTGTTTGGAAGACGGAATTGTATTGTTTGCTTTATTTCGTTCGCCATTTGATGTACTTGTAAAAAAAAACACTTAACGGATGAATGAAATGCAAGGTACAAAGATTGTTAGACAGTTTAATTTGCTCAAAAAGAATACACCTTTTTCCAATGTTCAACGTACTACAATATTTACCGCTATATGATTCTTGCCGTTGTATACAAAATAAACTGCACATAATTTATTTTTTTCCAAATTGAAGGCAAACTGAATATAAATATTTGTCAAAATATACGTGAGGTAAAGATTTTACAGAAACATTCGTGATAGAATTGTTGATTTAAATTACAATTGAGAAAATCTTGATATTTATTTTCCATCCTGACGTGGCGCTTGCAAGCTATCACCACCAAAGGATCGGAACGTAAGGAGTAAAACTAAAGTGAAGGGTCATCGACGGCATGTAAGGTGCGGGAGAACACGTGGCCAAATAACTTGTGGAATCCGTGCTATTTTCAGAGTGTCGTAGGGTGTTTTTCCTTAATCTCAATAAAAGACACTGGGCGTGATTTAAAGCACTTCTCAGCGATGCAAGATGCATCCTACCCGGTTTACCCAGAAGTACAAAATTTAAACAACTTCGCCAAGAGTCCCCAGCCCATAATTCAATGAAACTTCGCTTCGAAAATCCACCTGCACCAAGCGCGGATCCAACAATCATTCCAAGTACATGTTGTCCCCAAACTCATGACGAAACCTAAAGACAAACTTTTGACAACTCCAAAGAAACCGTATCCATGGAACCTCAGCCCTATAACCCCAGCTATTCCTATCCCAAAAAAACAACGGACCTAACGACCGAAAATGACGCGAGAGAATCGCTACAAGGCATAGTAAAAACGTTGAGCTATCCGAGAAAAATCTAAACACTTATCATCTACCCCGGCGCTTCGGTGAAGGAACAAATCACTAACTCGGCGGATCACATCACTCAGGGCGGAACGTCTGCCCACCAATCTATCGCCAACACCCCAGAACATGCAGAATCCAGAAGGTACTTAAGAGCTTTGCAATACGTAAAATATGTTCAAAACTCCATCAAGTCGTAGTACACCCAGAGTCTCAACAAACATTGGGATTATGCAAAAACACCCAATCTCCAGCACCACGGTCCACACCATATTTGCAAAAGTTCCCTGACTATAACGCACCTGCAAAACACAACTAACAATTTGGGCGATACCGGCTATCTCTGGTATCCCCGGAAACGATTTGGCCCACCCTGGCAGTTGAGGAATTATATCTTACTGAGCGTGAGCATTACCTCCGGGACAAGACTCTCCAAACGCGATATACCCCTCCCAACGCGTTGAAAGGCTTACTACGACTCAGGATACATTCTACGTACCATTACATAAGCAGGATAAAAATTAACGCTGTTCTACCTCTCGCAACAGCCCGAACTATCCCAAAGTATTTCATCTACATCGAAGAGCTTTCGCTCGACGCGTCCCTGCTGGCGGGGCAATTACGCTACATCTAGTGGGACGCTAGTCTCTGTCTCCGTGTAGGAGGTAATAAGCAAAGCACTTCCTTCCTAACCCGATTGAGTCTGTAAAAGTTGCTTGTTCCACCCTTTAGGAAACCTTTTTAAGAGTGTACTGCGCAAGTGGGATGGCGAACGATAATTACACACAATATCCAACATATTATTCCCCGACACCACAATGCCCGTACTGTCAAAATGCCGTCCCACCCAAGCTCCATCACCTCAAGTGTCCCCGACCAGCCTTCAAACCAAGCGGAACACAAGGCCATTCTTATTCCGGATCGCATGACAAACCAAAGGACCTTGTGTCCTGGACAGAGCCAATGAGCGACTCTAAACAGAACTTCAGGGTTTCGCAATTTGTCCTCGACTACCTACAGTCAACCACATTAGGCGCCAAATTTTAGACAGAGTCCTACGTGTAAGCCAATGCCGCAGCCGACCGTTCGTTAGGGCCATTTATGGTAAATTTTAACAAACGCAAGCACTGCGCGTTTGCATTACAGTTGCGTGTTCGACACTGCGGGTGTAAGGAGTTCAAAGTGTGATCTTGGATTGGTTCAACGCGACGACGCAAAAGCGCAGAGCTCAGCGCGAAACGCGAACGGAAACACACCGCTTGAGGTTTCACCTATACCCTACACTACAACTCTCTAGTAAAAGTATTCCTTTCCTCACCTAATCTGCCTGATGAGTTTTGTTAGTACTATTTAACTGCTCATTGAACATCATCATTCGACATCATCACATTATCATGATTGGATATCACCGTTCCACCCACATCATAGATGCGATTGGAACGAGTTGACCCGCAGCGTGACGGGTATTTTCTTCTTTGCTACATTTTCTGGTGCAATTGATGAACTTTTCTTCCTTAGAATACTCTCCAAGGAATAACCTGCTTACTGGTTTTACTGAATATCATATGTGGTTATTTGCTTTGCTGTTTTTTTATAATTTTACGTACAGCATGCCTAGCCCTATTGAAAAATATTTTTTACCGGAATGTCATTTCCAGTAAAAGTCTATTTTACTGGATTATGGGACTGTTTTCACGTCCAGTAAAGCCGTAGTTTACCGGAATGTCGCCGGATTTTTTACTGGAGTGTCACCGGTTGGTTTACAGGAATGTTACCGGCTTTTTACCCGAATGTCACCGGATTTCTACCGGAAGTTTATTTCCAGTAAAAATCTATTTTACTGGATTATGGGACTATTTTCGCTTCCAGTAAAGCCACAATTTACCAGAAGATCACCATATAATAATATCTTTATTATCTTCGAAAAAATACATGTGTGCGTGCTGGCCCACGAAAGCAAAGATGCTTGTATGTGAGACCAGGCAGCCAATAAAATACCGTGACACAGTGAACACTAGAGAAACAAAACAAACAAACAACAATAACGTAGGAATGTGGGCAACGAATACGCACTAAGTAATTATATAATCATTATTGCGCGAGCGTGAGGCACCGTTCTCTTACATTTCGTTTTACCGCACGAAAGGATGATATGTTCAGCAAAGACTGGCAAACTGTTGAAGATTGGCCGGAATTCATAGTGTTTTTTCTTTCTTTTTTTCGGAAGTCAACGGAAGCCATTTAGGAGGAAGCCTGTGAACCGTGGTTGGTGCATGTTTACCAGATGCTGGACGATTCGGTAACAATAAAAGTGGTTAGTCCACAGAGACCTGAAGGTTCTATGTATCTATTTAACAGGGTCGATACCAGTGAAACAATTTGCACAGCTGTAGACAAAAGCAATCAGACCAAATAGGAACAACCGAGTTCTTTGTCGCAAAAGATATCTTTCAAGGTACTTACAATGCCGCTGGGTAAATTCCTAGACGTACGGTAATAAAACCGCGCAGGTGCACCACACGGACACACACACGTATGATCTCAGTAGCACGTTTAGCGAAAACCACGAACGCGCGAAACGAACATCCGCCGCCGTTGAGAAATCACGGGCACAGATCACGATGTCGTCTCTGATGTCGTCGCCACGGGTGCAGCAGGTGTCAGTAGCACGCTTAGCGAAAACCACGAACGCGTGAAACGAACATCCGCCGCCGTTGAGAAATCCCGGGCACACTCACGAACGATGTCGTCCCTGATGCCGCCGCCGCGGGTGCACCCGGCGTCAGTAGCACGCTTAGCGAAAACCACGAACGCGCGAAACGAACATCCGCCGACGTTGAGAAATCTTGGGCACAGTTTTTTTCACTCGCTGGATGCTTCTGAAGCCGGACGGACAAAGAGCCGTAAGAAACAGGTCACTGAAAGATATTTTCTTTTCATCTGCACACCCAGCTGCTCTGGAAGATACAGGTCGCACACATGGAACGAGAATCCGAGACTGAAACGTTCGTTCCTGGCCGGCCGTTGCTCGTTGACGGACGAAGAAACCGGTTTTCTTAAAAAAAAATAAAAAAAGTCAGCAAAACGATCTTCTCGCATTTTCCCCACGACCCAATGCGAGGGAGAGAGGGTGCGTGGGGACTCGTCCTCGGTGCGAGGCACCAAGGACGCCCAGTCCCCGGCTCGCCTCGGCTTCCCCTCCCCTCGCGTCGGCTTTGAGTGAAGTTCGGTAAACAGGGAAGCGAGTCACCCGTTTCGGGTAAGATTAAAACCGGGTCGTCTGGGGATCGAAAGTGGCTGGCGGTGACATTCCAGCGAAATCTGGATACCCGATGCCGATGAAATTACAGCAAAATCTGTTTGCCGGCAAATAATCTCGCACAGACTGCAGGTAAACTGGTTTCGAATGAAAACGGGTGAAAGTGCCCACCTTTTTGGATCGTCGAAACAGTTCGCTGCACGCACTTCTTGAGGGTTGCAACGTCGTCCCGAGCTAAAACTCGCACTCACGAGAATGCCGCCCGAGTGGTCTCGTACCTGCTCTGCCCCGACTTTTGCCTGTCGCAAATAGCAAGTTGCCGGTGATCGCTGCTCACCTTTTTGGATCGTCAAAACAGTTCGCTGCACGCACTTCTTGCAGGATTGCAACGTCGTCTCGAGCTAAAACACGCACTCACGAGAATGCCACTGCATTGGCGGCCACCATTACAAACTCAGCTAGTCCCCCTGCTCGTCTTGGCTTCCTTGCCTTTAGCCGTTCCCTTTCGTCGGCTACCAGTGAAGTCCGGTGTCTGGCAAACGAGAGTGGCTTCCGGTAGGATTCCAGCGACGGGTAATCGAAAATGGTTCTGGCAAAACTTTCAGCGAAAGTATCTTCCGGTAATATTTCCACCACAGACTGGTAAACGACGCTGGTTTCTGGTGAAAATGAGTGGAAATTAACCCGTTTCCACTGAATGTCACGGGAAGTTTTTGCCGGATTTTAACCGAGAGTGGCTCCGGTAAAACGTACACCGGAATCTGGTAACTGAAAGTGGCGGCCGGTAATATTTCCACCAAGAAACTGGTAAACTACGCTGGTTTCTGGTGAAAATGAGTGGAAATTAACCCGTTTCCACCGAATGTCACTGGAAGCTTTTGCCGGATTTTTCAATAGGGAGTCATCAATTGTTTGACGACAGTACCACAAAACAGTTACAGGAGGAAGTTTAAGATCGCCTGTAAGCGTGAACGCAGAATTGAAATAGAAATCCCCACTCATTTCCAAGCCGTGTAAGCGTTTTCACGTGGCCTTTTTTTGATTTGGGCTATCAGCCTGAGCGGACGTGCTCATGAATCGCACCCCGCAAGCGGCGGGGACCGTTATCGGCCGGGGTAAAACGAGTGTCACTTTTGTGCCGAAAGATTACCGTTTGCAACTGCCTGCCCTACCCACCGGGGATGCTGTAAAGCTCAGCGTGATACTTCACGCTGACCTGCAATGTCGACCAATCGGATCGAGGATTTCCGACTACAGTTGAACAAGGTGGGCATTCTGCCGGGCGTGTCTGGTCTGTGTGCTTTCCAGATGAGCCACGTCTGGCTTCTTAATTTCCGCACGCCGGAGTCAAGGCCAGGGTTTTAAAAGCCGGTCACTGGGAAGTTAAGGGCCTTTTTCGTCTCGTCGTGGACCCGAGCCGAAGAGAGCTTCGTATCAAGCTCCACTGGGTCACTTTCGAACTCCCGGTGCACACGGTGCGGGGTGCCTTCAAGCCTATTGACGTGGTCAGGGAGATCATTCGCGAAAGGTGGAAAATTGATGGCTTCGATCACGTCGAGTCCATCGCGCTGGTCGTGCGGATGGAGCTGAACGAGGTCGTTGCCCTGGTGAGCCTTCCGCACGAGCGGCGGATTTGAGAAGGGAACGTCCTCGTCGTCGTCCCCGGCCGAGCGCTGATCTTTCTGCGGTGCTGCCGAACAGGGAACATACGTCCACGGTGTAGGGTGCCTGGTTCATCCCACGCCGGGCCTTCGGAAACGAGGCCACGGCAACGAGGCCACGGGGTGCGTTAAGACGTACGCGCGTGCCACCGTTATCAACACCCAAAGGATACCGGATGACCTCGCCTTCATGGACGTCTTTGAAGCTGAGCAAGTGGCGTCGATGGCAACAGTGACGGTCCTAGAGGCCACACAGGAGTCCACGGCGGTCAACGCAGTCTCGGTAGAGATGACGCCAGAACCGCCGGCTTCGGCACTGACGTTCAAGGCGACTCCCGAGGTCTTTGAAGACGTTGTGCATGAGAAGGCCGGGAAGCCTGTAGGGCCTGGCGTTATCGCCAGGACAGAAAAGGACGACGGCAAGATCATGGGCGGCGACAACTCTAGGGCCAGGAACGGCGACGACACAAGGGTTAGGGGTGGCGACGATACCAAGGCCAGGGGTGGCGACGACACCAGGGTCAAGGACGAGGACGACGCCAAAGCGAAGGACGATGGCGACGCCAAGGCAGAAGACGGAGACGACGGAGGCGACGACGGGGACAATGGTGACGATGACGGCAGGCCCATGGACGTCACGCAGGGACGGTGAAAAGACGGTTCGACGAAGCGAAAAGCAACTAAGACGCTTGGAACGCGAGTGGGTCGGCAAGGTGGGACGTTACCGTGACCGGTCAGCGTCGCGGCCGCGCATAAACAACCGAGGGAGTCGCTATGACCCTTGACTGTACTGTTGATTTTTCTTGCTTTGTATTTGTTGTTCTTTCTGAGCACTATGCTCTCCGGCTGCTTCTTTAAACCCTAAAGTGCTCGAAAAAATTGCTGCGTGTAGGCACGTTAAACATGTGGTATTTGTGTTCACGACAGCGGCAATGCCAACTGAATCGCCTCTTTATCGATCATGATCTCAATATCGCAGCGGTACAGGAGTCAAAGATGGAGGGAACCATAGAACTAACAGTGAAGCTCGGCGAGCACACGTGTAGTGCTGTGAATAGGCAGAAAGTGTCTGGGCTTTGGGCACGGTGACTGGCCAACAAATCCCAATTTTCTTGGGAGTGTGTCGTGGTCCACGCCGCGCGTTATCTTGGAGTCCCGATGGTGCAGTTCAGTGACACCACAACAATGCCCTTACACCCCACGTATATGCGCAAAAGCGGATAAGTGGGTCTAAGGGCATTTCAATTTCGGAACGTGTATCAGCTGGTAATATTTGTTGTTTTTTCTTTTGTAGCGAAGATCTGGTATTTGTTGCAGATGTTGCACTCTTCGCGAGTCAACATTCAGATTCAATCGTGTTTTGGCCGTTTTTATTTAGGGTTCGAGTTCGGAGCGAACGAGCCTAAATAACCTTTTTCTGCGTGTGAAAGATGGTGGTCTGAGGCTGTAGCATCTTTTTTTGTAAAACAACTGGTCAATACGTTTATTTTTCTAGAGAACCCAAAAGGACAGCCTTTTACGTACTGTCATTGGGGTGCGGCTGCGCAGTGCGCTGTCCGAGTTTATTGTCTCGACTGATGTAAACTTCAGCTCCGGTGTGCGAGGTTATTTGAAAGATGCTGCGTCCGCCTACTTGTCTCTAGTGGTTCATTTTTCATTTGAATATTGGTCCGTGCGTCGCGCAAGCGGCTGACTAAAGACCTGATTGTCTATCTCCTTCCCACGCCGTGTTTCGTTCGGTGTTCAGCGCGGGAAAGGGGCAGGATGTTTTAAAACATGTAAAGGGAATGGTGGTTTCTGCTTACACTAAAACGCTCTTTTTTAGGTTACATAGTGAAACCCTGCAGGTTAAAGTGTGGTTAGAAGAAAAAGGTATCCATGTAGCGTGGTCTATAAACTGTCTTTTGTGTAAAGAGCCGGAAACAATAGAGGACGATTTTTTTAACTGCTGCGACGCAGTCTTTTATGGACGTACTTCACAGAATTTTGAAAAAGAATTTCCGTTAACACCTCATGGAGTCTGCTGTCTTTGCGTGGAGGGAGGGAGTGATATTTTGCTATATGACAAGATGATGCTTGTTGGCCTTCATAGTTTCTGGCGATGTCATATAGCGCTCAGACACGCAGACATCGACGTGCGTCCTGCGCATAAGTGTTTTGTTGAAACAATGCGTTACCTAAATGAAGTATTTAAAATACAGCAATCTCCTCTCGACTTTTTGCCCCTTCTTGAGGAGCTGGTGACACTCAAAGACCCATAACTGCTTGGATATGTTTGAATGTGTCACCCCTCTGTTGTTGTTGTTGCTGTTGTTTTGTGTAAATTGGCTATTGTGGCTTTGGTTTGTTTTTAACTTTTTAACATTCTGTAATCTCTCACATGTGCCAATGTCGTGCAATGAAGAAAAAAATGTTCCTGTTTGGCCTTGCCGGTATAGTGTCTCCGTCGTAAACCAACGGTGGTGGGTTCGATACCACTCCGCCTAAATTCTTCTAATGTTTTCCATACGACAAATTAACTGCTTCTCGACCAATCAGGATTGTGCCTTTTCACCGAAGCCGTTTTTTTGCGACAGTAACTGCTTAAGTCTATCTCTGTAATAAACACATCAATAACTTCTCGACATCAAAGGCAAGAATCGGGTGCGAACGTTTTTAAATGGAATACAAATAAGGACTTACTCTAGAATTTCTTTCAGTAAAACATGAACATCGCCAGTCTGTGGAGCATATAGACTGATCCCAAGGATAAGATATCCTGGCTCGAAAAAACTGCCATATCTGTTGGCTTCCTGAAGTTCTTGCATCTTCTATGGAAACAAATAAACATAAAACGATGAGTAGATACACTCCACGATTTTCGGTTCACAGACAACTTACACTCTAGAGCGAATGTTCAGTTTAAGTAATTATGAAAAACAAGTGGAGGTTCTATAAAAAGGGCGACGAAAGAGTATATCTAAACACTCTCCTAAACTCAAGAGAACTTCTAAATCTAAACACTCTCCTAAACTCAAGGGAACTTCTAAATACCTCAAATATTGAAAGGAAGATATGCGCTTCAATATTAGCTTCAAGGCACGATCTCTTTTTTTATTTTCGTCTTTTCGGGAATGATGAAGTTGAGTAATAAAACATAGAGTGAGCGCACTATTTCGTATTCTCTTCCCGTTGAACGTCTTATTCATGTTGTAATATCTCTAGCGATAAATCTCGACATCAAACTGTTCTTCTTCTGAAAAACATTTTTTCTGAAGGAGATCATTACTGTCTAATGATGTCTGGACTCTCCCAATAGTCACATTGAAACATTTGCTTTAACCACACGCCTTGAAAGCGTAGGACACTACATACAATGTACTCTAAATTTCCGTGTTTACAATCGAAACCAAACGAAGGGCATCTGGCGCCATCCGGTGGAGGACTGATGGTTAATTTAGACAACCGGGGGATCTTTTTACGAGCAACCCTTTTTTGCAATAAGCCTCGAACGTTTGCGAAATTCGAATCCGCGATTAGGGATCCCTAGGCCGACGCTTTGCATAGGAGCCACCGGGGCGGCATGAGGCTACGTATCGCAAGGCTTGGTTAAATAAAAAAAAACCTTAAATAGGAAGTTACAATTACCCTTACAAAAATAACGCATTGCAAGGTTGAAAAGTACAGGGGATGCCTGTACAAACGCCAAAACGAAACGAGTGCGTTGGTTTCTTTATTTGTTCTAAGATTTCTTTGCACTGGCGGTGCTTTCATTTTCCATTAAGCAAATAAGACGATCCAGTGACGCAGAGTCTTTCGGAAATACCAAACAGCGTCTTTCCACATCATATAAAAATCATGCAACAGCATATGTGATCTAGAAAAGATAATTTTTTTTCACTTTTTATAATATATGATATTGTTTTTATATGTATGAATAAGGTTCTTATATGTTCTTGAAGTGTATTATTTGATCATATGCGTTTATTGCACCAAAAACATTTTCGTAGGAAAACAATGTTTCACTAGGGACGGCAAAGCGCCAACTCGTTACGGAGCTTTTTTTTAAATCGTTCCGATTACGATGCTTGATACTTCACCGCCGCCTTTTGGCATGCATCATTCATATCATTATCGGGGGAATCCGAGATGTCTAAACGAACTGCTTAACACTCTGTTGTCTCAGATGATATGATATCACGTGACACCTTGAACTTTAGCGACTCAGTCACTTAACGCCATGGCGTCACCTGATACGAAACGTGACCGCTAAGAAGACCGCTGGACAGCCGACACGGCCGGTCGCGTCGTGTAGCTGTCATGGGGAAAAATCTGAAATGCTACTCAATACCCCAAAGAAGTCACAAATTTTTTTTTGCACAACTTTGTTCTAAATGTACATTATTTTTTTTTTGGAATAAAAGTTGCTACCCTATCTCAGTGATGTTGCAAGCGTGATGGTATGGTTGGATTATGGGTTGAGGTGAGAAAAAGCTAATATAAAGCTCTTTCTCGTAATGCGCACTAACGTATGGGTTCAATCTAAGATGAACGTGCTCTACGAAAAATTGCATTATTTATTTCACTCCCAAATACAAAAGTTTGAAGGCATCAACTCGTTTTTTGTTGTTGTTGTTTGTCCTAATAGCGGACAGTCTGGCACAAAATATTTTAACTTGCGCAAGGGCGATTCTATAGGTTAGCACAGAACCCCCAAGAGCCAAAGCATTTCTACCCAAAACGTCATCACTGGTGGATCTACGCGGTGCCGTCTACCCTGCGCCTGCATCGTCGACTGCGCGCCTTGCACTGTCTCACAAGGCGCGCAACGCTAGCACGTTGTGATGCCAAGACGGATGTGTCTGCCTCTTTGCAGCAGGTCACGCCGAACTTGAGTGTATTTGCCACTTGGGACATGTCGAGGATCCTCGAATGATGACGTAATGTGGAGGCATTGTCTTCTCCGTGGTATTAGTTAGTGTCCCTCCGAGTTTATCTGCTGGTGGATACCTCGAACAGAGCTATATATTCTTTTTCGGCGTTTTTACTGGTTACCAGACGATCGTGCACGGGGAAGTTGAGCACTCCATAGTGCCGGATTTTTCTGCTCCAGAAGTTCCGAATCGCCTCTTGAGCCACTGGGTCGGCGAGGTCTTTGGTGGCACGTCTTGCACGCCTACGGAAAAGACGATAGTCATGTTCCGACGATGTACAGAGTCACTTACGTGAAATACGGCAGCCCTATTGAAAAATTCGGCAAAAACTTCAGGTGACATCCGGTGAACTTCCAGTGACATCCGGTGGAAACTGGTGAAGTTTCACTCGTTTTCATCTCGAAACCAGCGTAGCTTACATGTCTTTGCTGGATTATTTGCCGGAAAACAGATTTCGCTGGAATTTCACCGTCAGCGGGTTTCCAGATTTCGCTGGAATGTCACCGCCAGCCACTTTCGTTTACCAGACGACCCGGATTTGCTGGAAATGTTACCCGAAACGGGTGACTCGTTTCTCCGTTTACCGAACTTCACTGGAAGCCGACGCGAGGGCAGGCAGAACCCGACACCAGTCGGGGACTGGGCGTGCAATTCGGGTTCCTAGAACGCACCAAGGACGAGTTCCCACGCACCCTCTCTCCCTCGCATTGGGTTCATGGGGAAAATGTATGTATGTGTGTGAATGGGGGGTGTTTTTTTGCTGCCTGTTTTGAACAAAACCGGTTTCTTGGCCCTTCAACGAGCAGCAACGAACGGACGCTGATTGTCGACTCCGCGTTCCATGTGTGCGGCCTGTATCTTCCAGAGCATATGGGTGTGCGGATAAAAAGAAAATATCTTTCAGTGGCCTGTTTCTTACGCTTCTTTGTTCGTCCGGCATCGGGAGCATCCAGTGAGGGAAAAAAACGCCGGAGACGCCATGACTGTGACCGTGATTTCTCAGGGGCGGCGCATGTTCGTTCCGCGCGTTCGTAGTTTTCGCTAAGCGTGCTGTTGACAGTATGTATATGTCCGCCTGGTGCACCCGCGGTGACGGAATTAGTGACTGTGCTCATGATTTAGTCTCAACGGCAGGGGATGTTGGTGCGCGCTCGTGGCTTTCGCTAAACGTGCTACTAACAGTGTGTGTGTGTGTGTGTGTGTGTGTGTGTGTGTGTGTGTGTGTGTGTGTGTGTGTGTGTGTGTGTGTGTGTGTGTGTGTGCTGTGTGCTGTGTGTGTGTGTGTGTGTGTGTGTGTGTGTGTGTGTGTGTGTGTGTGTGTGTGTGTGTGTGTGTGTGTGTGTGTGTGTGCGTGGTGCGTGTGTGTGTGTGTGTGTGTGTGTGTGTGTGTGTGTGGTGGTGGTGGTGTGTGTGTGTGTGTGTGTGTGCGCGGTGCACCTGCTCGGTTTTATTAGTTGAAGTACCGTACATCTAGGACTGTACCCAGCGGCATTGTGAGTACCTTGAAAGATATTTTTGCAACAAAGAACTCGGTTGTTCCTAATTGGTCTCATTGCTTTCGTCTACAGCTGTGCGAATTGTTTCACTGGTATCGACCCTCTGAAATAAAGACATGAAACTTTCAGGCCTCTATGGACTAACCGCTTTAATCGTTACCAAATCGTCCATTATCTGCTAAGCATACACCAACCAGGATTCGCAGACTCCGTCCTAAGTGCTTTCCGTTGACGTCCGAAAATATAAAAAACACGGTAAGTTCCGGTGATTTGCGGTAAATCCTGTGACTTCCAGTATATTCCGGCTTTACCGGAAGTGAAAAGAGTCACATAATTCAGTAAAATAATTTTTTACTGGAAATAAAATTTCGGTAAAAAATCATTATCAATAGGGTACTGTTCTTGCACGGTGATAATGAACCTTGATAAACGCAGATAGCCAGGTTGACGCGGTTACGTAGGTTGCGTTCAAAGTAACCTGGGTAACAAGCGGATACTGCGGTTACGACTGCACCATGACGCAAACAACCGACAACATATAATCACGGAAGCCGTAAGGGACGAGCAGAAATCGCGAAAGGACTTATGCCGGCCAGTTCAGTGTTTTCCCGTTAGGTGTCGTCCGTTTTGCTGCAGTCGCGAATCGATGATTTCACGGGCAAATTTCTGGATTCTGGAATGGAAGTAAATTTTCCTTTATTTTCATTTTTTATTTAAAACCTGTCGCCTTCTCATTCTGTTTTTAATTTAAACCAAGATCGGTTTACCAACTCTTTGAATCTCCATTAAAGAGGCAGTGCAACTATTTCACTTTTAAAGAATTTGCAGTTTGTATGTATAAGCATGTTTACCTTGGCGCAGATGATACGAAAGGCTCAACCTTCCCCTAAAATATTGCGATTACGCTGCGTCGTCCTAAAAAAAAAGAGTCGTAATCACTGAATGTGTGACGTGCGTCGCACAAGAGCGCTAGACACTAGCACAAACCACACAAAGGGTGTAGTTTGTGCTATTGATTTCATTGCGCACCATGGAAGACCGCCAGCGAACGAGCGCGCCGCGCGTGTGCTATCTCTTATCGATATTGCGCGATGCTTTAAGTCATTGTGAAAAAGGGCCACATAGTATAACGTAACACCGCCCTCGCCTCTATGTATTGGAGGCAGCGTAATCCTTCCTTAGCGGCTGTGCTACGCATCTCTGTAACGAGGGGCTCGAACTATAGGTGGCGCTATGTCGAGCTGGTTTTTTCCAGAGTTGTGTGATTAACTGAACAAAGAATGTGCACTGGCTTCTTTACTTCATGCGTCTCGAATGAGCGCTGAGCATAAACTGCCACGAGTTGTTTCCAATTCTTTCCCCGCGGTCTGTAGAGAAAAATGAAGTAAGAAAACGTATGTGTTGCGTTCGCGTTGTTTGTCACTGATTTAACACGAGCCCCAGCTAAGAGTTGACGCAACATTCGACTTCGCGGGCTGAGCTATGCGTAAAATAACAAATATATAATCTACGTTGTGGTCCTGATAGTTTTCGATTTAACCACTATGGCCGCGGCGGCTCGATCTCCTTCCGAATAGAACAGCGGACGGTTGACATATAAGTCCGCGTTTACCCAGACCACGTGTCGCAATGGCACTTGCTGCTGTGATAGGCCTTTGTGGAATTGCCATTCCTTATTATCTCCCTCACCACCTCAACCCCCCCCCTCACCCCACCGAGCGGAGATGTCGGCCTATTGGCAGTCGGCGACCAGTCGTCTGAGCATCTAATGACTGGCAGCATCCTTCGGCAACTTGTTGACGCCGCGACACCTGGGTAAAGACTTTACGCCGGTCACTTCACGTTGATAAAGTCTACGAGTTAAGCCTCTTCCAGCAAAGAACGTTTGAGGAATAGCCGGAAAATCTCTCGTCTTCGGAATCCTTATCTTCTTCAGTCCAGACATGGCGACGACAAAAGCGGCCTTAGAATGACAAGGCCGGCGCCTTGTTCAGGGACGTCTGCAGGCGCTTGTTGGGTGTATGTGCGAAGGAGAGATACCTGCAAGTGGCTCGGACACCGGGAACGAAGTTTCAGTACAACTGGCTGGGAACATTAATGTAGGCACTCTCTACTGGGAGGTGGGGACAAGTGACCCTCTAAAAGGAGCAGCGGGAGGCTGCGAGAGTGTGCTGTGGGATGATGTAAATACTTCTGTACATATGTATTAAACAGAGTTTATCGTGAGAGACCCTCCCGTCACCTAGTGTTCCTGTCTGGAGTCGTCCCTCGGTTCGTCTCCTGGCCTTGCCCTGCCTGATCCTGCCTGGAGAACTCCTCGGTCACAACAACTGGTTGGCAGCGGCGGTATAACGTGCCCGATCATGGTACTTTGTACGGATGAGGGCTCAGTGATTTTCTCTCAGTTTGCCAGACCCTTTCTCACTGTTTGTTACGCCATGGTTAAAGGGG
>JAZHYW010002946.1:0-66487 GCA_037355805.1 Ixodes ricinus
CGAAACAAAAATATCGGAAAAAGAGCTGGAAGCAGCTTCCAATCACTACTTTACACAACACAGGAAAGGCATAAGAGTAGAAATAAAGCACCAATGCTACGTCGTAGCCTATTGTTCACCTGGCTAACAGCCTAACCCGCCTCGCCACCTACTAAAGAGCAGCTGGTCGCGTCTTCACGCGGCTTCACTCTTTGACATACTGTTTCGGTTACAAGAATATTTCGTGCAGCTTAAAGCGATGCCCGTCACTTCATTGGGTTCGAGGCTCCTGCCCGAAGTTGCCCTTTAAGCGCAGCACTAAAATAGCTAAAGATATGCCTTTATGTGCGAGATTGCGGCTACAAGATGCATATTTGCCTCATAAAACACTATGAAAAGGCACAAAGTAAATTTAATAATTAAAGCCAACGCCTTCATAGAGATATCTGAATTGTAGCTATGCAATTTCTGTTCGGAAACACGCATCTACTATAGGCAGCCATTAACATGCGTCAGCGTCACTAGGTAGTTTCATAGATCGTTTCCGCCGTCCCACAACGCTTTCCCGCCGCCCGCTAGAAGATCCTGACCTCTTCAGGCAAGGCTACATGGCGCGCATGCCCAGTAGCGGCGTGTCCGTTGCTAAGAGCGTAACGGAGAAAGAAAAACGGTCTACGAAAACTCCCAGCCTCGCTTTTTAATCGTGCCTTCCCATACCGTATCGAACGAAGCATGCCATAAAAACCGTGGGAAGTCCTCCCCTCATTCGCGGGCCGTGAGTTCCGGGTCGCCGGGCCATCAGGGCGACCCATAGCTTCTAAGCCTAATGCGGCGTCCCTGCCCTACGGCCAGGAACTTGCCTATATTGAGGCAACAATGTTTTCCGGGGGGAATACGCAAAGGGCGTTTAGTTGGCTGGCTTTTTCTATATCAGGATGGCGCAATTCATTCCCCTGTCGGTTTTGTTTGCCTTGGGCTTTCAGAGCTTTCAGTCTTTCTGTTTTGATTGCCCACGCGCGTGCTCGCTCCGGGGAATCGAGATCACCATCCCGATATGAGGGCTGATCCATGTCACTGCAGTGAAGGAGGAACGCGTGCAAGAAGTGAAAGCAAACGGCAAACTCGGCTGAGAGGTTGAGCCGGGCAAAGGTGACATTGTGATGCTTTGGGCAATTTTACTTATGCTTGAATAAACAGTAGGGAAGTGTACGTTCAACGTCAAAACGGCACCTGGAAGATCTTGTGGGGGCCCGAAGATGCCTGAGACATGTAATGCTGTGGATCCGGGAGCAACATTTGCTTCTGAACTAAGAGTGTAAGAATCAAACTATGGGATAAAGAACTCAAAGAAACAAAAACGCAAAGGATCCAATTTAGGATCTTTTGGCCCTGCTGAAGTTACCGATGAGAGCAATTTTGAAGTGTATAATAGCGGTGTTTGGAGAATTTGTGTTTGTCCTTTTGCTCTCTTTTGCTGCCCCTTTCCGGGGATTATTTTCGTAATTCTTGTCAGCTCGCTTGCACCTTCGCATTTAATTGCATTATATTCTATAACCTTAATTTGCAAGCTGCTTACCCTTGTTGGTGTTAGACTGGTGGCAGCTGATAAAACCTGTTTGCTCCACTCACTTCTAACTCCTAGTGCCAGCTTAGTTGGTAGAGCGCTCCACTGGAAATGGAGAGGTCACTGGTTCGATAGCAAAACCAGGCGGATTTTTTTTTCCGTCGCGCACCCAGTCTTGTACACGCTACTAAAAAAAAGTAATCGATTACAATTACTATTACTCTTGGCTAGAAAGTATTCGATTATATTACTTGATTACTCGACAGCAAAAGTAATTGGACATTACTAAGAAGTAACCGTTACTTTTTCGATTGCTTTATTGTGTGAAGCCTTACATCTTTAGCGCTCATAACAATGAACTACTCCACAACCTCGAAACTTTGCTTGTCACAAAGACCACGTAGGGGAAATACGGGATCTTGATGTGTATTTGAACTGGCTTTGTTATATTTTGCATCCGCTTTAGACATTCGTCGGTTCTGGTTCTTCTACGGGCTGCGAGTAGTTACCGTAAGCAGGATTGTTTTTTTATTTTATTTCTGTGTGTGTGTAGTGTGTGCGTGAGGGGGTCAGTTTGAACGAAGGACTACATAGCTACATTCTGCTCCCTCGAAACTTCGCCCTGAATGGCCTTTGTCACGCACTGGGGCTTTCCTGGGGCTTCCCAATCCCAGTCCCAGCTCGAAAAGAAAAAACGGACATTCCACAGAAACTATACATACAAGAGGGTCTAACCTCGTTTCCTACAGATCCTGCATTTTCTTTTTTTCCTGTTCGAAAAAAGAAGCAAATTTTTATTTTTGTCATTTCAGAAAAAAAAAGGGGGACGGGGGGGGAGGGTTCTACCTTGTAGAAAAGTAGTAACGGTTAGAAGTAATTTTATTACTTCAAAAAGTAATCAGATTACTCTTGCGATTACTGCCTAATAAAAGTAATCAACTGATTACAAAATTACTTCGAAAAGTAATCGATTACAAGTAATTTCATTACTTGTAATGAGGGCGGTACAAATCTGCGCGCACCAGACACCTAGCTGTGTTAAGAGATTTGTGTTTGTCCTTTGTTTCCCTGACTCCAGGGATTATTTTCGTCGTCGTTGTGTGTATAGTTTGTTTATTCAAATTCGGCGGAGATCATGCGGTCCTCCTGTGCACTTCAGATTTGTTGAATCTACTATTGTTTGAATATGCTTAGAATATATTAAAGGGCCGTTTCTGGGGGTGAAGAAGAACATGGTGTTTAATAACTGACCTATCACCCTCTTCTACAAGGTCACCATGCACTACACAAAGTATCCGCATGTGCTAACTTCAGGAGAATAACTTAACCGGCGCAGAGTTCAATAAAAATACTGAGAAAGTTCAGAGCTAAAGCATCAGGCTGTCGAACGAGAGGTTCTGGGATCGAGTTCTGTTCAAGGATTACTATGTTCACGCTCAGAAATTTTACACCCCTTAAGTGCGTAAAAAAGCTGTTCCAGGGGTTTGCACCCATGGTTATACAACCTTTCAGCACCCTTGTTTCGAGTAACATCGTTCTTAGTCTTAAAATAGGCTGCTGTTACATGAAACACTTTTCATTTTAAAAGAGCGTAAACAGGGCGTGGAAATTAGTGCTACGGTGAAGTGAGGCGGAAGCACTTTCCTGAAGGGTGTTCGCTTTTCAAACACAGCTTTAAATGAGCTTGTTTCATTGACTATTTCGAAAAAGGATTGACTAAAGCAATGCGTTTTACTTGAAGACGGATTTCTTGAACTTAGATATACTTACTTAATGACGAGAGCAAAGCGACATGCTTGTAACCTTCGTAATGTCAGAGACGGTCACCTGCGAATAACTGTTTTAGAGCGCAGCTCTTAGGCGCCCGTTTCCGTGTTCCGCGGCGTCAGTGTCAGGCGTAACCGGGCTAAATTTAGAGGGAAAATTGACGTCACGTGACCTCAACACCAATTCAGATTCCCCGCTACATGTAGCGGCGAAAATGACGTCACGACTTGGTGTCACGTCACCTATAAAGAAATTCGGTTTCTCCATTAGATTTAGCGTAAGATTTACGTCACGGAACCTGAACAGTAATTCAATTCCACACTAAATTTAGCGGGAAAATTGATGTCACAGTGACCTCAACACCAATTCAGTTTCCCCGCTAAATTTAGCGAAGAAAATGACGTCACATGGCTTGGTGTCATATCACCTATGAACAAGTTCAGTTTCTCCTGCTAGACTTAGCGGGAAAATTGACGTCATGTGACCTCAACAGCGATTCAATTCGTCGCTAAATTTAGCGGGGAAAACTTTGACGCCACGTCACTATCAACACCAATAAAGTTCCTCGCTGAGTTTAGCAGGAAAATTGACGTCAAGCCTGACTAACATTCAAAACTAATTCAGTTTCTCCGCTAAATTTAGCGGAGAAAATGACGTCACATGACTTGGTGTCACGTCACCAATGAACAAATTCAGTTTCTCCTCTGATTTACCGGAAATTGACGTCACGTGACCTCAACTGCGATTCAATTCCCCGCTAAATTTAGCGAAAAATTTGACGCCACGTGACCTCAACACCAATACAATTCCTCGCTGAATTTAGTAGGAAAATTGACGTCAAGTGACCTTAAAACTAATTCAGTTTCTCCGCTAAATTTAGCGGGGAAAATGACGCCACATGACTTGGTGTCACATCACTAATGAACAAATTCAGTTTCTCCTCTAGATTTAGCGGGAAAATGTGACGTCACGTGAGGAGCAGGAGGGGAGGAAGGTACGTAGGAGGAGGCCAGGAAGAGGAGGGGAGAGGAGGAGGAAGGGAGAGCAGGAGGGAGGAGGAGAAGAAGGGAAAGGAGGGGATGACATGGAGGAGAGCTGGAGGAGATGAGGAGAGGGTACGGAGGAGGAGGAGAAGCATACCCTCCCCGCCTCCTCAAGAGCTGCGCTCTAATTTGGTGTTACAGAGATTTGGAAACGTCTTTAATTTTTTGAATTGTCGAGTACTTAAGAGGATTCTACAACGAAATTTCGGCGCTTATTTCTTGCTCTATACGTGCTCAATGGAACATTATCACATCAGACACACTAATCTCTTGTTGAAAAAGACACGAAAAATGAGTTTGAAAACGAATTAAACGATTAGCAAAGAGGGCCTGGTGGATGTCGCTAACGCCTCGTTTGTAATGCCCGTCTAAGAACCTTGACAGGTAGTGACGGTAACTGTCTCGCCTCGGGCCACGATGAGAGAAGAGCCAAATACTTTACTAGGGAAGAGCTGAAGGAAAAACTCCCTTCTCCCCGAGACTCTCTCTTGTGTGTCCCAGAAGTCGCTATTTTCCCTCTACAAGATTATAGAAGATGAACCCGTCACTCAAAATTCGTGCAAAGACAGCTTTGGGGTTACTTGCGGTGGCCCGATCGCTGGTGTGCTTCGGCTGCTTTCAGCGGATGCTACGAGCCATCGGGGCCTATCCAAGGCCATGTGAGTGTCATGTGACCTTGGAGAAGGGGCACAGTGACGCGCGAAAAGCGTATCACGGGCTACGTCTGCAGAGCGGGATTGGCCGGGATAGCTCGCAGCGTCCACTGCGTCCGGACGTAAGGTCCCGAGACAAACTACGTCACGATTGCGGCGGATGTGACGTGCTCTCCGCTGGCTGCTCTCCGAGCGCTTGCCAGAGTGGGCCGTTTATAACGAAAAATACAGCCATCAGGCTCAAAATACAAACGTGCGATTGTCATTTAAGGATATTCTGGATGCATATTCCGCCTATATGTGAACACGGAGGTTATATTTCAAATTTCGCTCAAGTATCCCTTTAAAGCAGCGGAGCAGTGAACAAAATCGTGATTCCTTTCTCGTGCGTAAGTTACTGCGTTGCCTCTTTTTTAAAGTGAAAGCTTTACAAGCGACATTTTGCAGAGATTTCGACCATGTCTCCAGTCGTCGACGCTACGGAAAAGCCCTTCTTTCCGCTTTTGGCGCGAGGCCAGGGAAGTGGGTTTTCCCGTCGGCCACCCAGGCATCCTGCCAGTAACGGAGCTGCAAAAGGAGAATCTTCCGTGTCGTCTGCTTGAAAACTTTTTTAAACTTGCTTGCTTGCTTTATGCGAAATCTCACTTTGGCAGTATCCAGTTGCTACGCGTAATGTTGGATGGTTTTAGAAAACTTCAATAGCGTTTACCCAGTTACTTCATTGATCACTGGTGACAGTCGTCCGTGGCATCCACGACACCAACCACGACGGCAATGAAAATTAACCACGTCACACCTCCGTCCTCGAGTACGTGACGGCACCATTCCACCCGGATTGCTCGACCATGCTACAGCTATCATTATTTCTTCGCACAATGTGGGCGAAAAACACAACTTTTTTAGGGATGTAAGAACTGCATGTGGTGCTCCTTTGCCAGAAACTTTTGCTCGTAAGAAAATATCCATAGCAGTTGCTAAAACCAACAGCCCAAGGGCGTGAGCCCTGTGACAAGATGATTTACATTCTTAAATGAATACGGAACCGAATTTCGGAAAACAATGCTGCAGTGATAGGCGGGACGCTCCAAAACCCCAAAACATCACTCATACAGCAATATCTCTAACAGACGGCCGTATCTTTGGAAAATAAGTGCGCGATTGAGCACGGCTGACAGTGCCGACGAGACATGTGACGACACGATTTTCATTCCCTCTCTTCGCTTCGTCCCGTCGAGCTGGTGAATCGAAGCGAGGAGGAGAGAGAGGAGATCGCTTCCCCTCATTCTCAAGTGTTCGAGGAGGATGGTGACGTCATAGTCCCTGCTTCATCGCGCCCTCTTCTTCCAAAAATACGGCCATCCGTTTGAGATATCGATATATGAGTGATGTTTTGGTGTTCGTAGCGCCCCGTTCAACGCTTCTGCGGTCTTATTTCGCGAAATCCGAAATTTTCAGCTCAGCATCTTTGAAGGCTAGTAAAAGCTTTTAGTGCCTATATATTGGTTTGGCTGCGAGTGATCGTGTACGTTGTTTTTCTTTTGTTGCCATAACAACCAAACCGGAAGCGGGCGCGTTATCGAGCCGCTTACGAATGGACGCACATAATTTCACCGGTCTAGAAATGTGCGCTTAAAACATCTGTTGAGCCTCGAAATGTTAGCTTGTGTTTCGCTGCAACACTTGCTGCCGGTTATCCGTACTTTGTTGAACAGTCTGAGAAGAGTAGAATACAAACAATCATTGGCCAATGTTCTTCAGGCACTGTTTGGGAATGCCAGCAGCCCCTGGAGCTTGATTTCTTGTGCAGCAAAGCAATCCGCGACAGAGTGCCACAAATAAATATTCTTCGTCCAGTGCATAAGGCGGGTGAAAGAATGAACTTTATACTGTCGCAACGGTAGACTCCCGGTGTAGGTGTAAAACGAACAAATGCATCAAAATTTCTTCCACCGTTTGAGTGATAAAACGACTTGTTGGTATAGCCATGCTCGTCGAGGCGTACGGATACCTCGTAGTGGAGCACACCGCATACAAATCTGCAACCCCGTTCAAATCGCACCTACAACACGAGACCTTTTGAAGTTAAGGCGGAATCACACATTTGCAACGGTTGCATTCGCATGAAACCAAAACAAGCGTAACGACCAAAACGCCGCAACAACCGTGACCCATAGATTGCTTCGCGAAGCTACGCCTTGCATCGCTTGCCATGCTGTGTACGGCGAACACTTGGCCCGGTTACTTACTGTCGTTTCGGTTGCATGCGAACGCGACCAACGCAAATGTGATAACCAGCCTTAACGAATACGAGATAAACAACAAATTGTGAGGAGATTAGAATATGAAACCAAGTTTCAACGCATTGAATTAAACCGTGTTTTTGACACCACGTGTCTAAAATTTGTGGCAATGTTCTCCAAATAAAGAGGCAAATTCTCGTATAAACAAAGCCAAAGTAACATAATAGTAGTGCGAATATCTACAACCCAAGAGGGATGAAAAAGTCACGTTGGTCTACTCGGGTGTAGGAGAAAATATTCCCGGACAAAACGGTCCCAGACAAAATGGTCACAAGCTTAAACCCGGATAAAATTGTCCCAAGTGATTTGTTGACACCTTAAACGCTCTTTGAAATTTTAGTGAACTGCTACTCTGAAGATTCATTCAACGCACGTGTAAAGCATATTTTCATGTATTTAATGTTTGTTTTTATATATTTAAGGGAAATACTAAAGAAGTTCAAAAGTTAATTTAAGTTCTATTATCGCTCACTTGGTTTTATGGCTCCTATTCGCATAAGTCAGAGCACTGTACAAAGCTGGAGCTTGGAAGTCACTACACAATTACACGCACGCACACTAAAACCGCAAGGTCGCGAGGCACTCTGCGATAGATTGGATAGATTGGACTAGCCTGCAAAAATGTCCTCTTTTTCGACCACAATGTGCGAAAAAACTAAGGCGATAGCTGTAGGGCTGTATCACGGTCGCGCACTGCGGGTGGAACGGTGCCGTCACGTACCCGAGGACGGAGGTGCGACGTGGTTAATTCTCTAGACGTCGTGGTTGGCGTCGTGGATGCCACCGACGACCAGCTGCCACCAGAGGTTCGTGAAGTGGGTAAGCGCGGTGGAAGGTTCTGAAACCATCCAACATTACTCGCAGTGCTGCAAAAGTGAAATTTCGCATAACGCGAGTAATGTTCTTAAACGAGTCTTTCAGGCAGACGACAGTACGAATCGCTTTTCGTTGCGCAACCCTTGGCGGAACGCCGGTGCTGCCGTCTTCGCTTGTTTTCGCTCGCTTCTGCGCGGCACGGCAGACCCTCTCATCGCAGGAAGAAGCGAGAAAGAAAAGTTTCTCCCATTTTTCGTGCGCGGCGACGACGGTCGAAGAGGACGAAATCTCTGCAAATTGTCGCCCATAAAGCTATCGCTTTAAGAAGTCGACGAACGATATTAGTACATTTTGTTTACAGCACTGCTTGATTAGTCCTGTCAACTCGTAGCGTCGGCTGTGCTGTGCCTTTAGTTATATGGCGCGGTAATAAATAGAAATATCTAAGAATATTTTCTCATAATTTTGAATTAATGCAATAGCGCTCCAAGAAAATGTATCTATATGATGATTCAGACATTATCATGCTACCATACTACAAATTCGTGATGGCGTGCGTGCAGTCGTGTATCGCTAACAGCCCCCAGGCTAGCAGAGGTACAGCACTGGCAAAAGTTCTCGACTACAGCCTTAACCAGTGTCGCCGCTCTTCAATGGAAGACGTGTGAACACGAACGACAAATACATCTTTTTATGATGGTGTGTTATGGAACGTTTTTCTTCTCGTGTTGAATATATAAAGTATATAGACACATTATTTGATGTATTTGTTTGTATATTATTTCTATTGTATACTTTTTCCTTCAACTTGGCACAGCTTCTGGCGTGCAATGTGTTTTGAATTGGATATGTACACTTTAAAATGGTTAGCGACTTATAAAACATTTTTTCGTCTATATGTACAAAATCGTAGCGAGTGCAAAACAATTGACTAATCACCGAAGAACAAGCAAACTATGTTTTGAAATCCGCTTGGGACCATTTTGTCCGGATGCAGTCTCTTCAGCCCACAAGTCCTACACAATGGCACAGTCAGTACTGAACCGAGGGATCCTAGGCTCACTCCCCACCACTTTTTGTTTCGATTTGGATGAACATCGTATCGGCGTGAATTTCTGTAACTACTTCTGTCCGATGCACATTTTAAATCCCAGGTTAACAGTGGAATTTCACTGGCAAATTTCTCATCTACAGCGGAGACACCAGGCCCCCATTGGGGCTAACTTCCCCTTATCTAAACATGCACAAAACACAATTTTTGTCTTATATCAGTGCGGTATGAACAACGGTTAACCCCGTGTCTCACGCATCTCCGCAGTTTCAAGTGTCTTAACCAGACTGTTTCGAGCGGAAGGGGGAAGGGAAACCTCCAGCACGAGACGACGACGATCCATTACGCACTGAACAACAAGAAGCGATCACCGAGTACCGCGCAGCGAGCCAAAGCGTTCCGCCCGTGGGCCTGATCGGTGCGCGAGTTTCCCGGCAAGGAGGGGGGCCCCTTAGTTGGGTTAGGGTCCCCCGGGGACTTCCCAGGGCCTCGGACGGGCGTGAAATATCCGAGGCCCCCGGGAGCCGTCGCTCTCTCTCGGCCCGGGAGCGGCCGGCAAGCAGCCGCCGCCGGCCGGGCACCTATACATCAATCTGTGCGGGCAGATTGTCTCCTCCCGCTGCCCCCGGGACCCGAGAGGGCCAGCAAGGAAAGATCACTGCTCCGGCGGCCGAGGATGACGGACGAGCCCCGGGAAGGCTGCTGCTGCCGCCGCCGCGGGGAGAGACGGAGCACTGTACTTTTGTTTCACATGACGATGGACCACCACGGACGCTACCAGCCATTCCAACCAATCCCGCACCATGATCGTATCACGTGACTAGGTTCCCTGAGCGTCGCTGCGCCCCATCTGAACGTCACATGACACTCGTACGGCGTCCGATTGGCTTTGATGATTCGTAGCATCCTCTGCGTGTCTGTCGCTAGGTAAAAGAGAACAGAGGGCGGGATGAGCCCTCCCGCTTGTGCCTCCTTTTGTCTCCCGATCCATCCGAACCCTTTGTGGCGGAATCGAGCAAGAAGGCTTGAAATCGTGAGACCGAATAGAGTGGGAACTGCAACTTGCGTAACGAGAGCGCGAGCGCATAACACTTTCTTCGTACTCTCCGAAAAAGGAACCGCATCTCTGACAGCAGCAGTCAATCAACGGGGAAACGTTGGTTAAAAAACGACAGCCAAACGTGTTTATAAACGGCCGAACCAACCGAAATTGGATTTTGAACGTACGCGTGCTCCTAGTTTTTGTACTGAAGATATTTCGCTGGTCAGGGTGCCTTGTTCTTGATAACGCGAGACGCCTTCCTCGTGGCAGGAGCTTGTTTAAGATTCCAAAAGACCGCCGCAAGCAGCGTGTGTCGATGCTCAACACACTGAGGTGAAGACCGATTTTGCTAAGGCCTTTCCTTAGCAACCGGGACGGGGGGGGGGAGGGGGAGATTAGGGGTGAACAGTTGAGAAAGACAACGACTTCCCCGGGAACTAGGACTCGGGAGCAGCACCCGTAACCAACGTGAACATCGTACCCATCAAAGTCAAAAGAATCGCTCATGTAGGAATTAGTAGGTTAAAATAACGAGGTGTACGACGCAGCGCGGGCGAAGAGGATATTGGGACAGCAGAGTCCCGGACTCTGCTGTCCCAATATCAAGTGAATGGTGACTCGGATTACGATTGTTCGCAGTGCCCTAGCTTTCATCTTGATTTCTTCGATTGTGAAACTCGGTGATGTGTACGAGTTTCACGACATGACCGCATCTTTTGAGCCTGTGTTGAAATCAAATGGACTCGGTTCAGGTGTCTGATCGGTGTCCTTTGGCAGTCTCTGGGTTTTTCCACTCTTAGGAGAAGCGCTCAAAGCTCTGTTTCTAAAGTGGGAATGTGACCTGAGATGACTCGAGACCTGGTGTATTGCGTTTCAATGCAATGCCAGAAAGCGACTACGTGCCGGTCCACTGCATCAGTGTAGAGTTTTCGAGTCGTTTCGGTCGAGTGTTGCTGGATTTCATCGCAGTGTATTCGCAGCTTGATTCCTTCGCTCCTTGCCACATGATCCATGCTCGGAGTCAATGTTTGAGTTTAACCGTGTCGATCTTTTCTTTTCACAGTAATGTTGAATTCGCGGAGTGGTGGCTTTAAGTTTAGGTAAAAATCGAGGTCTAGCTGGATGCGCGGACCTGACTGGGAGCCAGAGAGGCTCAAATTTGACACTTCTATCAAGGCTTCGCCACGATCTGCCAGGGCATCTTCCTGGGTTTGTTGATGAAGTTCCGCTGGCGAATGTATCTGAGTAGTCCGGTGATTACTCGTTTTACTTCAAGGCTGGTCTAGACCAGCCCGCAAAACGTCGCCTGAAATAACGTCGGTGAACGGGACCCGTTTCTTCTTTTATATATAACTTCCGAAGCCGGATTTGGGAGAATCTATGCGGAACCGTCTGGATCAGCCTGAGAGACAGCCAGCGCGCCGGCGACGGGCGGGTTGAGCGGGAAAGGGGAAAACGCACATTAGTCTCACGGGCGGGAGAGGAAGAAAAGGCAACTTTGTGGAATTTTGAGTGGATTTAAGGCGGAGAGTGCAACAAAAGCAACCGCTTCTTAAGCCTCCCTTGGTCCTATTGTAGGGTTCGCGAAAAGCGACAAGTGCAGCATGCTACCCGCGTCTTTGTGTTGCGTTCTCCGCCCCGCGACGTTCGTGGTCTTGTCTGGTTAGCCGCATGCACTTGGCGTTTTGTGCACGATTTTTATCGGTGGTGTTTTCCGTCCGCCGCCGCCGCTGACATTCTCGCTGCCATTCCCGCCTTTGCTCTTCGCAGGCGCGTTGCCCATTTGGGAGTCCGGACTATACGCAGACTCCCCATTGCGACGAGGGCAGTGAAATTGAAAATGGAGAACGGCAACTTGTCTTTCTGTTTTTTTTTTTATATACATTCGCGTGAACGATTATCGCCGCCCCGCGGAGCCGGAGGAAACTAGACACGCGCGACGAGACCGCCACCCGGCGGAAAGTAGACACGCGCGACGGGACCGCCACTCCAGGAGAGCTGAAGTAAACTATACTCTGTTTCACCTTATGTTGTACCGCAGGAAAGCCTATAAGCGCGAGCTCATTGCTCTGGGGCAGATCTCGGCGGCACAAGCTCTCGTGCAGCAAGGGCAGCTGTCAACGCTATGAGCTCGCGCTTCCAGCCTTCGCTGCGGTACAACATAAGGTGAAACGGAGTATAGGCGCGCAAGCGCTTGGAACGACGAAAAAGAGGGTGAAATGAATTAAGATGGATAGGTGGGCTAGTTGGTACATGTTTAACTTGTAAAGCGTCTAAAAAACGAGGACACGAGGAAGACGAGACAGGACCCAAAGAGGGCATGCGAGTTTTTGTTGACGAACATGAAAACTTCACGGAACTCTAGCTACAAACAGCTTCGCTGTAAAATTGAGCACCGATGTGTTTTGTGCGTTCGCTGGTTCATTTTGTCGCGCGATTCTTGGTTCCACGCGTGAAAGAAACTGCAGAAACTTTGTCCGGCCGACGCGACGCAGGTTCCGGTACTGTCCGGGTCCGTGTTAAGAAGCTCCCGTCAGAACTCGTCTGGCACGCAGCGATAATTCTTGCACGTTCAATCATGCTTTCACCGAGCAAGATCTCTTAGTGACTGTAGGTGTACTTGAGTGTTGTGCACGAGCGCGGAGTGCGTGAAGGCATCTCCAAACGTCCGTCATAAACCGGAGACACGGCAAAATAAAAAAACGGACAAAACAACAACAAGTCTCAAAAAATAAAAACGGACAAAACAACAACAAGTCTCACTGAAACTTGTTGTTGTTTTGTCCGTTTTTTTTATTTTTATTTTGCCGTGTCTCCGGTTTATGATGGAAGTTCTTCACCAGCTCGCCTGTGCTTTTACCCTTTCTTCGTTGATCTCCAAACGCCCCTCGGCGAGCCCCGAAGTTCGTCGCTTCTACGCCGAACCCTTCTCGATCACGACCATGCCACCGTCAGTGTCATGCCTTGGGTCAGTAAGCTTGTGGCGCTTCGCGCGAAGCCTATCACGGTGTTTTGTCTCGATCTGTACGTAACAGCGGCGTACGATTCTTTATCGCGGTAGCTAACGTCGATTTCTCGCTTGGACAACGGTGCCACGGTGCTGATGTTGGAGTTTCGCGGCACCGTGGGGTGGCGAACGGGTTCGGTCCGTTCTCGCTGGCATCTGCTTGTCGTCTATCTCGTGTGGAAATGCTTGGGAGACGGGCGAACCGCGGACATATCATCACGTGATCAATCCGTCCGCGGATCAGTCCGTCGTGTGAATGGGCCAATAAGGGCGGTCCAGTCCAACCTGGAATCCGGTCATGCGGGAACGCCCGGGACCCGAAAGTGACATCACCAGTGACGTCAACGGTTGCATTTTCCGCGTTCTGGGGGCGGATGAAAAATGAAAAATTATAAACTTTTCGGGACCCGGACACGCCCGAATTCCGCAGCTGCCAATCAGGGGAAGGCGGTACACCTCCTTGCTCTCCTCACAAAACAGTGCGCGTTAGCGGGATGGAAGGGGAGGGGGGGGGGGGCGTTGCCTGTTGTGCGTGCGCTAGCTGCGTCGTCTACACACTACACTTTAAAAAAGCTTGTGCGTCTCTATTTCCTGCTGCACACGGACGACGTCGGATCACGCCGCAACTTATAGGCAGCTCAGCGAATTGACGATGCGCGAAACATACTGTTTAGACCAAAAGACGCAGTCTGGTTGTGACATTAAGCAATGCAAAACGTCACGCTTCCATTGCTTAATGTCACAACTCAGACTGCGTTTTTTGGTCTAGACATGATGTTTCAGCATCGTCATTCGCTGAGCTGACTCTACAAGTTGCGGTGATTGGCTCTCCGAGTGTTGTGCGGGAAAGCAGACTCACGGGCTGTTTTCTTTTACAGTGTACCGCATACTTTCTAACTGCAACGGGCTGAAGAAGGTATATAAAAAAAGAAAGGTTCGGGAACCGGACCCCTTTTGCTGTTTGGATTGGGCCGCCCTTCACCTGCTAAGTCGTTCCAGCGTCTTGCGGTGGCCTACTTTAGTTCATGCGTTAACCAGCAACCCTATAGTGTGTCTTCCTCTGCTCCCCGTTCCTCAGAGGTGGTTTACCTCACGAGGCACAAAGTTTGATTCAATAATTGTTTTATCTGTCCAATTTAGGTGCTGGGTTTGCCATCTTTGGTCAACCGGAAGTCCAGGAAGACGAATAGTTTCTTGGCGGTCAATTGATTGACCGATGTGATGCAGCTCGACTGATTACTTTGAATGTTGTTGGGTGACAGTCTTGTTTCCAATTTTCAAGCAGCTCTATTTCTCCCGTAATTCGGAGAGCCCTACCTAAATTATGAATTCCCTAATGGTGCCTAGACCCTATTGTGTTGTATCGGCTTGTTCGGTGATAAGCGCCTTTTAGTCGACCAGATGGTGATATCATTGGCACATGGTGCTGTTCTAATTGACTTGAGTGTAAGTGGTTGTTGAGATCACCGAGCACAGCAGAACCTTAAATTGTTTGCGGTGACGGGGCCCTGCGGTTTGCCCACCCTTACTTGGAACCTTCAATTAATCACAAGTGGATCGAGGAAGCGGAAGGCCCTGCCGTAATTTTCCTTGCGGTTCCTCCGCCGGCAGTACCTGCCTGAGGAACAGTGTCAACTGACTTCCTTGAATAAATGGCGACGAGTATGGTGGGCTTAGTTTTCATTGTGCAGGGCGCAATAGGTTGCTCGAAAACAGCTAGGTATGCAACCTGGGTTCCTAGAAGATTCAAGAAGGCCAGTTGCATGTGACGAAGTGATTTTGTTCTCTCGGGGTACCAATCAATGAAACGCGCAAGACAGCTTCATCCTGTCGTGCTTGCTTCTTCACTTCGTCTTCGTCGTTCGAGCTGTTTTAATAATGTATAACGTTTACCAATTTGCCCAATTCACTACATCAGTAAAGACCACGCCTTCCATGTTCTTGCACATGTTGAAAGTGATTAAAATAGACCTTACGGTTGCTCACTTGTTTGGGAAGTTTGCTCAGGTTCGGGATGGGAACGAACCAAGAGAGCAGCAAGCCGTGCTAGCGAGTCTCACGTCTTATACACATGATTGGCGAAAACGAATTGTTTATGTGTTTCCAAATGGCTGTGGGATTCAGTGTAAACAATTCCGTCGGGATCAGGAGCTGCTACTGGATTTAAAGTATCTTAGTGCGGAGAGGAGTACCGCTATAATGAACGGTTGGTCCGAGGGGTCCTCTTTTGTCGATGCTCGGACGCCTCAGTTGTTTTTGATGAACTTGTCACTTAAATAAGAAATTGCAAAAAAAAATTCTTTAATGGCGGATTATTCCGCATGCTTACGGCAAGTGCGATGTTTCCGGCCGGTGTACGCGGTTTCCGCTTGCCTTCTATATCGCAAAACGTTGACCAAAATTTCGCGATGCCGGTGTAATGGTTTAAGGACGCACAGTGTTTTTTTCACTCGACTGTGCACACAGTGCATTTTATCGCTTTGCCGTTGTTCGGTTTAATTGCCCTCGAAACATCAATATTTTGCCTCCGTTATGGTACGCTTTGAGTGCGCGTAGGAAAGCAGCCCCAAGTTAAGTAGTTGCGTGTCCGGCGGAGGTAGGTCTACGTCAAAGAAGCTGGCGGTAACCCCACAAATGGCCTGTAACATTAGGGATATTTAGCAGATCGTACGCTGAAAAAAGCTGGCCCAGCGGGCGCGAGCTCAATCCATACTTCGAAGTGATAGCACGAGCTCCCGCAAGCGTAGCTCTGGAATACGATCTACAAAAACTCCTTGTTCCTTTCGACATTGAGTGGACCCTCCGCTTCTGTGCTTGACGCGAAAATGGCTCTTAATGCTCTCAGCCAGGGTGGAGAATATAAATCAGGAGAATTTAACACGTGATTTAAATTGTTATTTAAATTGTGATTCAAATCAGAGGTTTTACAATGGCGATTTAAATCAAACCTGTTTATTACGCGTTCTGGGTGTACATCACAACAGCAGTAATTTAATTTTCCGGCTAGCAGCAATTATTTGATCGTAAAATAAGCCCCAAATTGACAGATTACGTATGCGAATGATGGCAACAACAAAAAAAGGAAATAGAAGTATTTAATCAAATGCCGTACTTCCTTAACCTCTGGCACCCACCCGCCACACTCGGGGACATTTAATTCCAATCTTATGGAGAAACAAAAACAGTTCTTATAACAATAAGAACGACCGTTCGCGTCGGAGGATAGCGGGAGGACAACGCCGGTGGCGCCATCTATGGAGTACTTTTAGATCTATTCTCCTCCAACTTCGTATAAACATAAGTTGGTCTCTTTGTCGGGCCGGCGCGAAAAGGCATGGTGCCATATGCCCCGAGCCAGTGAACCGTTTATTCTCATAGAGTAGTCCAAACTATTTCCACCCCCTACCTCTCCTTCCTCTCCTTCCTCTTTTCTAGTTCCTCTTTTGATCCCTTATCCCTACCCTCTTTCCTACCCCGGAACTGACTCGCCCCCCCACAGAAGGTGTGGCCAACATACCGGGATTTCTCTCTCCCTCTCACCACTAATAATAACGTACCATAGAAGGCTCATCTTTGTGAGGTTGAAGAGTTTCGTATGAGGAAAGGTGCGATCATCTAATATTTCCAGGTCTGCAAAATAAGAGTGACATTTCCTGACACGAGTCTTGGTGTAGCAAGAAGCAACTCAATAATGAAGCCCTGCGCAGCTGTACCATGGTCAACTTCTGTATCTTGACAGGGACTTTTCTTTCCGTATAGAAAAATTGTCATAAAAACTTCTATAGACTATAGTCGTGGAAAGTGCTTAGTTCGGGCACTCGCCTCAGTGGAAAATTCTAACGCCCGCCAGTCAAGGGTGGAGAATAAAATTCAAGGATATTTATATCATAACCTAAATAATGACTCAAATAGTAATTTAAATCCCACCGGTTTTCCAATGATGATTTAAAATCATCACATTTGAGACATAAGATATTCCCCAAAATACTGTTTTTATTTAGTGTTTGCCTATATTTGATTCTTTCTGTGTGCATTTGTTTAATATTTTGATCAAATAACCATCAAACAAAAACATTTATAGAAAAAAATGAGTATGAGTAGAGAGCGGTGCTCTTCTGGGCAAATTGAAGTTTTTCAGTTACGTCATGCCCTATGGCGAGCAAATTAGAAAGCGAAAGGAAGAAGCAAATACAGAAAAATATTATCCCATTGCAAGCAAATCAGAAGAAAAAAGAAATGCAAAAGAAGCTTCTTACAACTAAAGAAATCGAGCTACTTTTATTCGAGTATGGCGGGGTTTAAATTATTCAAAACGTTATTGATTGGACTGTACTTTCAATTGCAGAAATTCTTTCTTCCGCAATGTTTTCGGTGTTAGTAACGAATTGATCAATCAACTTGTAATTTAAAAAAATAAAGGTAGTGATAACGCATCACCTTTTTTGAGCTACAGGGATTTAAATAAAACTAATCTGGTCCAAATCAAATTAATATGATTGAAATAAAATAACAGATGAATAACTTTACTTTTTTTTTAAAAATCACGATTTTTTCCATCTTGCCGTTAGTACCCCCTTCAATTAAAATGCGAACGATCGCACGCAATCCTGTTCGCTTAATAACAGAGCCACGCAGTATACATAAATATTAAATACGTATATCGGGCCTTCACTACAGTCCCTACAAGCTAATAGGAAAATATTCTTGCAACCGGAACAACCATAAAAAAGATGGTCCGGAAGAAATCCAAACAATGGCCGCACTTTCTGTATAATAGGTTTCAGGTGGTCCGTTATATTTTAACCAGAACCAGATATTTGGCGATAAAAGACACGTTTCTTTGTTTCTTTTACATTTTATTTTAGGATCAGCTGTCGCATAAAATTAGCATCATGTTAGTTTGTACGTACAATCAGATATATTATTTTAAATTATTACAACTGATCCATAAACAAAAACTATATGTGACGGATTTAAGTGGCGTAACGCATGCATACCTCTTCGACACACACATAGGCGGCCCCCTCAGACCCGTACAAATTATGGAACACAAACAATGGAATATCAAGTCAGTAAAGCTCTGAATAACATTAAAGACCACATAGATTTTAATAACAATTTTAGTAAATTTAAAAGGGATCTCAGGACACTCATGGTGGGCAGTGATAACCGCTTAATATTTGAATTTGTATGTTAATAACTAGTTGTTTTTCTGGTATATTCTAAAAATTAATATCTTGTTAATTACTAAGCGTTAACTCTGTAAACTGTGTGCTGCTGAAAGCGCTGCATTGGGGACAGAGACCTTGTCAGGCTCCGAGCCTTTAGTCCCTGTCTCCATTTCGATTAATTCCGGAAAAAAAACAATTCATTCATTTATTCATTCATTCATATACAACATTGGACAGGTAATAGGGATAGCCACGTGAAGTCGGAAAATTGAATGTCGCTTTGGTGTACACGTCTTGGCTTCATAGTTTTGCTCAAGGTTCTCATATTTGTAGACCCGTTTGTGATGGTAGTGAGAACTATTTAATAGGCTTATAAAAGTGGTAACAAGAAACGGGCCACGCTTGGGACTCGAAGGCAGGTTGGAAGTGCTCTTGCAAGCGATGCGGCTTCCGTTACATCTCCCTTCTTTGTTTGTTTTAGATATTCATTCGAACTGGTGCCTTCACTAGCCTTCCAGCTCTTGTTACAGCTGTTGTCATTAAGCCCATTTGTTGACTGAGAGTCCACTTCGCTGCAGCTTATTCCAATGGCTGGTGGATAGTCAATTTCTCTCTGGCTTGTAGCGAGTGTAGTGTGCGACAGTGGGTAACGCAATATTTGTGTCTTCCAAGTCTGCTTTGGTAGGTCTAATGAAAGACGTATTTCTTCTGAGGTTGCCCCTTGTATTCACAATGAAAGACCTTGGTTGAGGCATCTTTCCCTCAATTGTGCCTGGTATCCATTTACGGTGAGTGCCGATGACTGTGACTTTGGAACCTTCCATAACTTCTGGAGCGGGTGCTGCATGAACGGCTCATACACATTTTGTTTTCTACTGAGTGCTTCGAGCTTTTCTTCTACCTTGTTAATTATTTCGGGTTTCAAGAGCTATGCGCTGACTGTAGTTTTGTCTTGGTTCGACGACTAAAGATCCTTTGTACTTGTGACCCGGAGCTCTTGGCTTCTTGGCACGCTGCGGACGTTTAGTAACGCCTTTTTTTATGTATTTTCCGTCTCTCTCACATTTCTTTATGATGTTCTTGGCCACTTGCACCACTCTCTCAACTAGTCCATTCGGATTTGGGTACCTGGGATTGGATGAGTAGTGTTCAAATCTCCATTCCTTTTTGAATTTTTAGAATTCCTTTGCTGAAAAGCAAGGTTCATTGTCCGATTCAAGTAGCCATGGTACACCATGTGCTGCAAACCAGCACTTCAGTGTTTTGATGACGTCTGTTGATTTTCCACAGTTGTAAGGTGCACTGTCAGAACGACGCCGAGCCTCTTATTGTCTTGTTGAAAAAAAAATTGTAGGGTAGACATTAATGCAGGATGCCTCGAGGTCTACTCGCTATTTTTTTTCAATCAGCCAATGAGAACTCGGCGTTGTTCTGACGTCACCGCCAACACCTGCGCAAGAAGCAGACCGACTTGCTCTCCGCATAGTTGCAGAACGGTGTCCACACCAGCGGAAGGTCATGCAGTCCGAAGGCCTCAGCCAGAACCGCTTTTCATGTCGCGGAAGCAGTGACTCGCCACAAAGCGAATATTTGTCGAAACAACAAAGGTCCGTTCTCGTTTCTGCACCGTGCTCCACATTGGAATCACGGTATCGTTGTTGCGAGTCCGGCTCGCTACGCCGACTCGTGTGCGCGCGTGCGTCCATTTGTCAGCGATCTAATTCCAGTCCGCAGGTGGATACACACGAGCGGTATAATGATTGAGGTTTCGCGTATAAGAGGAACGACAACAGGCTCGCGGTTTTCCTGGATTCGGAGCAGCGAGTTTTCTGGGATGGGCGTAAAGTGGTGGCTCGTTTCTCTGACGGCGGCCTTCTGGCTTCATCACCCATCGCAGGGCGCTGTACTGTCGGTCGCCGGTGTGAGCTCGAAACGGACTGCGCTGGACGTCATTTGCGGTCAGTCGGTTTGTTAATTCCTTACTGGCACTCTCTAAGGCCGGTTTACACGTGCATCCCAGCGCTGAGTTAGCGCTGGGCAGAGCGGTAATAGTTTATTAAAGCATGAAACATTGTCAAATCAGTTCAATTCATTTTTTAGTATTGCACCCTGATTACAAAATGGGGGTAAGGGGACGGGGTAGAAAGCTGCAATAATCTCTGCTTGACATGGGGCCGCCCTGCCTCCTATATTTATCAGTTTGGCAACAGAAAAAGTAACAGAGTATTTTAACAGGAATTAACATTATACATTACGAAAATTTCGTCATGTCGTGTTTGTTTCTTCACTTCGTCTTTGTCGTTTGAGCTGGTTTTATTTTGTATAACGTTTACCAACTCGCTTAATTCGCTATCTTAGGAATACACAAGTTATATACGAGGTATAATACACAGTTAAAGACGGAAAAAAATGGTACAAGGCCTTTCTGTTTGCAAGTTCAATGTGATCGCCTTACTTGTCTTAAAAGTTTAATAGCGTGGGACGTGTATAGTGAGGCATCTGCAGTCCAATGTCTGTCCTAGGACGTGCCACTCTCCAGGACCCGGTCCCTGTGCATATCGTATGCAATTTTTTTTCTCATTTAGGTTAGCAGTTTGTTGCGACGGATGATTTGCAAATTTAAGAGATTTCAAATACATGGTAGCAAAATTTTAATTGTAATAGTCATTTATTTTCGTGACTTTGTACTTTTGGAAGAGTAGTACCATGGTGCGACAGATACGAAGAATTGGCTACGACGTGAATAACCTTTTACTGCAACCACAAAAAAAATATTTCTGTTTGTACAAGTTGTAGTTGCCCATACGACGCGATAATAAGTTAGCCGAAAATTGAGCAATGTATTATGAATTAAAAGTTTTACATTTGGTGGTAACATATACCGATATTTGAAGAGAACACCTACGGTTCTCGAGAGTTTTAGAATAAGTTTTTTAATAAGAGCGTGGCGTAAATTACTCGTGGAATACCACACGTAATGTGTTCACGTTACGAACTCAGTTTCAGAAGCGTTAAACTATATTCTAGCATTGGCATAGCGCATTATATTTTATTTTTTGTTTGAATATAAATTATTTATTTTTATTTGTATTTACTTTAAAAAACCTGAAACAGCCCACAAACTAAGTTTTTCCACACAGTTGTTTGCCTCAACAACTAGCCTACTAATATTATTTCCTACAAAAAATACTCGTACTAATAACGTAAACTACAAATAAGGAATTTTGTTCAATGTTTACAATATTATTTATAAACAAGTTAACTAGTAAGGACTCCAAGACACCGCCTTGGGGTACCCTTGTCCCAACTGGTTTCATTATTGTGGAATGACCGTTTATTTCTGCAGTTTGTCCTCAACTCAAATAGCTTGCAATTAGAGGTAAGGAATGGCCTCTACTTCCATAAGAATGGAGCTTTTCTAGCAGAATAGAATGGCTCAGACGGTCAAGGGCTTTATAAAGTCAATAGATATTTCGAACGTTAGACGTGGATCTTAATTATTCTTTAAGGTATTTATTTTTAGTCGTGTCAGCCTTCAGCGTTAAAAAGCATTAAGAAAAAGGAACGCTTGGAAATTTTTACTTGTTTTTGTTAAGCGTTTGGCAAACGACAGCTGCCAGTAGACTCCGCCTCTGGGTGCAACTGCGTCGTAGCATCTTGCCAAGGCCAGGCTTCCGCGTCGCGTGTCGACTAGCATCTCACTCCAGCTGCGTCGTTCGCAGCACTGTGAATACGTCCGTGGCGTCTTGAATAAAACTGTTGCATGCTATCAGCCTAACTGGGTTCCCAAGGAAGAGCCGTGAATATTTAAGTACTCACTTCTCAAAACTATACCATCACCCTTTCAATTCTTTTTTTATGATTGCAACGTTTTTTTGTAGTATCTCGTTCCAACAGCACTTGATCTCAGTGAAAAAGTTATAAAATAATAGCGGCGATTTACGGGCAAAAGCAAAAGCTCGAGCCGGAAAATTATCTTTCGCGTCCTCCGTGGAAAATTAAATACTAACTATGCCACAAAATAGCCTGATGTAACCACTCTTAACAGAGACTCTATGCGCCGAGAAAGAGGGAGAGGAGGATGAGTAGCGCGCGGTGACGTCAGAACGTCGAGTTTGATTCGAAGGAATTAGGGGTAGACCTGAGCTAGCTGTCTTTGTCTCCACTGCACCCGTCGCACACGTTCGAACGCGGAACGCCGGCGTCCGGCGTTTGGCCTTCCATTCAAACGCGTTAGACCAGTGCAGTGGATGGAGACAAAGGCTGCTAGCTTCAGGTCTACCCACTAATTGCTTCCAATCAGAGCTCGACGTTCTGACGTCACCGCGCGCTCTCGACTCCTCCTCTTCCTCACTTTCTCGGCGCAGATACAGGGTAGGAGATCTGAGCGTCGCGCCCCTAGCTGCTAAAAGAACTACACCCATAGGAAGAACTTCATCATTATCATAAATTACTTGTTTCGGACGAAGCGAGGAAAATATTGAGCTATCCACGCCACCACGCCCGTTGATTTGACGTAGTACTGTTTGTTCGTCAACAAGCTCACTATCGTCCACTATCAATAAACTTTTGCGCTTTCCGGTTTTCCTTTTTTTCTTTTATATTTGCGTTTCGCGTTTTTTTTGTTTTGTGCTCAGGAGCGTAGTGCAATTGTCAGTTTCCCAAATTAACATTCTCCTCTCGCTCCGTGTTACCGAATAACAAATAAACGCACTACACTCTGAAAAAAAGCCCGTCCGTCTATTCCCGCACAACACTTGAGAGCCAATCACTGCAACTGACGGAGGTAGCTCGGCGAATGACGATGCCGAAACATATGTATAGACCAAAAAACTCAGACTGATTTTTGCATTAAGCAATGCAAGCGTGACGTTTTGCACTGCTTAATGTCACAACTCAGGCTGAGCTTTTCGGTCTAACCATATGTTTCGGACATCGTCATTCGCTGAGCTGCCCCTGTAAGTTGCGTGATTGGCTCTCCGAGTGTTGTGCGGGAAAGTAGACGCACGGGTTTTTTTTTAGAGTGTACCGGAAGTGTATACAGGGGCAAAACGTACTGTGGCAATAGATAAAATTTACGAGCAAACTTTACCATATAACTCGTGTCAGGACAGATGCAAGCCGCGCTTACTCGATGGTCAGCGAGTCAGCGACACCCAGTAAGCGAGTGCAACCGCGGGCGCGTCCTAGCCGCCCTGTGGTCCCGCGCGTGGCCCAGTCCTGCCAATAGGAAGTTTTAGTAGATCGTCCCGGTAACTCCGATCACACCAACCGATACTCCATCCGCGCCATTGCGTGTAGATCTTTTTTTTTAATTTTTATCGAGTATTGTTACCGGCGGTATTAGAACGATCTACTAAAACTCCCCATCTACCACCTACAAGACAATGCGGTGAACATTTACGTCGTCGTTTGCGAATTCCCGACCCGTCCCAAGCAAAAATCACGTTGAAGTCTGATGAAAGTGTGACGCAAAGCGGCCCGCACGAAAATCTTAGTGTTGCCGGGTGCTAGCGTTGTTTTTCTTGCGAGAAAACCCAAGACGCACGCGCGGCGACGCGGACGAGAGCAATGCTTTGTTGCGCGTGATCCCCTAGTCGTGACGTCAGAAGAGGGAAAGACCAGGCCTTATCTTCAAGTAGGTAGTGCATGGGTAGACCCCCTTAACAATATAGCGATTCTCCTCGGAGCTTAGAAAACCCTAGAACCTTGCGGGACAGACGACAGTACGAAAGATACATTTTAACCAGATGCAGTTGGTTGGAACTATAACTATCGCATTAATTATCAACTTGGCAGCTCTATGATGGCTTTTGTACGAGCTACTGCGCAGAATTTTCATAATCTATCTGAAAGTGGCGCATTTTTTAAAGAGGTAATGCTTGTATGTGTAGCTTCCAATACATATAAGCCGCGAGTAGGTAGGCATTATGTTCAAAGTCAGCTAGGGACGATTAGGTCAAGTGTCCAATCAATGACCCCGAGAAATGAAATATTAAGAAACCAATAAAGTGCGTGATGTATGACTTTAGTGTTTGTTTGAGCGGCTAACGAGTAAAGCTATAAATGTAAGCGCGTAAATGCCCGTTTACAAACGTCGCTTTTTTTTCAGGGCCGTGTCACTCACTTCCAACCTTTTAAATCTCATTAGCACGATCACCCTTACTGTTTTGACCAGTTTTCCATTCACGAAAAAAACCTTATAAGGCACTTATTTGTATCGGTCTTATAGCCGCCATTACTTCACTCAGAGAAATGACCAGATGACGTCTCGAAAGACAGCACAAACTATACAGGAGCACCAGATGAGCTTCAGAGCGGGTGCTGCATTTTGTTACCTCCTTTGAGTGAGGATGCAGTGTGTACACCTCCTGTAGTGGGCGAGAGTTCCTACGTTGGGGAGAAGCGGGGACAAGCCCTTTCTTCAAATGCCTCAAGTCTCCTTGAGCTTCGGGACACAAAGAAACGCTAGTATTCGGCGCTAATCCCGCAGTTACTCGGCCTCATTTGCGACGTGTCTGTCCGGTCCCGCGCTCGTAGCAGGGTTGTTGCAGTGGGGGCTCGTGAAATTTTAGGGAGTTTCGGACCATTCAAACAGCTACCTTCCCTTCTCCCCCTTGCCTACGCCACATGTTTGCCCCTTTGCCAACATATTTCTTTTTGTGCAGAAACGTTTGTTTATAGACCCTTTTGCTGTTTACATACATGAACTGCCGCTTGCGTTCCAAGGGACTTCCGGTCGCACCGTCTTTACCAGCTTGTTGAGCTTGCTTATGTCACCAGTGCTAGAAAGCATAAATGCTACACGGATAACGAAGTTGGAGATTTAACGAGGGCCTTCGGCTTGTACAATATTACATATTGAAGGAGGCAAGTAGGTTTACAGGAATACTCGAAACATTTTAACAGATCTCGCACTCCTTCGTTCTTCTGGCGTTCAACTGGATAATTGGTGGTTAAACGTTTCATCTACATCTTAAGCCGAGGTGTTAAGGTGGCCTTTTTTCATTCTTTTTATAAACCGGAAGTTCCCTGGGACGTTAAAGGCTGGAGCACAACCTGGTTGCGTTTGCCGTAAAAGGGTCTATAAGCAAACTTACTACTAAAATTCGAAAGTAATGTGTACTTTGAGTAAAAGTTACCCCAAGAAAGTAATTCAAGAAAACTACTAATTAACGAAATCAAAATGTAGTTGAAAGTTACTAAACTACTCAGAAACGTAGTTGAACTACAGTAACTTGAGTAGAGCAGTTGAACTACGTACAAGTCTGACTAAAACTACTTGAGACACGAACAGATGCTCTTTCTGGGCAAGTGTTCAGAAGTTAAGTGATGCTTAACCTTTGTCGATCTTCTATTCGACGGATATATAGCTCCTGAGAAGAAGCAGTATGCATGGTACCTTGTAATTGAGGATATAGGTGCTGAATATTGATTCCTTATTGCCTCGAGCTGCAACACTGGCATTATGCTACGACAGCCCACAAGAACTGAGTCTCTGTCCAGGGGCTAACACTAAAGGCCGGTTCAGACACTTGCGTTTGAGTGCGTTTGACTGCGTTGCGTCGAGAACCGAAAGCGAGTTACCGGCACATCTGTGCTTCGTATGATGCGTGGAATCCAATTCAAGGAATCCTCTTTGGCACTCGATACAGGCAGCAGGGATGTCCTGGTTTCTCGCTGCCGTAGCGCAGTCAAACGCAGTCAAACGCAACTGTCTGAACCAGGCTTTAGACTCTGCATTCCAGCCCTAGTCTATTCTTGACACCTCCATATCCGGCACGTGCGCCACTATTGCAAGGCGAGCTATTCAAGTTTATATTGCCCCCGATAAGGCGTACCTTAACTTGCCGTGCGCCAGTTTCTGCGCTCGTTTCGACATTTCTGAAAACTGGAAGTTAAGAAATGTTTATCGGGCAACTTTGATCTTTTCCAGAACTTACTCCGGAGGCAAACAGTCAGCTACGGGAAAAAGCCATGAAATGCGAATTTATGTTTCCACAAACCGTGAGTTATTTTGTTCCGGGTGTAGAACAGACATGGACCGTTGAGACTGGCATATCTAAAAAGCCACCTTGTGCAGGACTAAAAAAAAGGCTGCTCTATATGTTCTCCGCTTTGTTTAACTCATTTAATAAACAAGTTTTCACAAAGAAAGTCTTGAACGTAGAGAAATGTTTGAACAGCAGTAGAGGCTTATTTACACGACGTTTCGGGAAGAGACTTCCCGTCTTCAAGTGTGAAAGGAAGTCTCTTACCTTCACACTTGAAGGAAAGTCTCTTTCCGAAACGTCGTGTAAATAGGCCTCTACTGCTGTTCTAAACATTTTTCTACGTTTTTTAACTCACTTAGAATTAGTACTGTAGAACACGGTTTTATATTGTACCGTGCCAAAACCGTCGAGTATTTTTTTTGTTTTGATGTAGTTAATTGGTTTTCTACTTACCTTTAATTGCTGGCTATTGCATAAATTACATACTGAATGTTTTCTGTATAAATAGTAACCCGAAAGATACGAAGAGCCCAATGTTGAGATGAGATGATAAAAGAATTAGACGGAAATTCCGAAGACAGCCAAGCACTTCTTATGAGTTGTGAAAGCGAAAGCATTAATGTCCAATTGAACGCCGCCAGAGGCTGCCGCAGCGCCGGCAGGGAGTGCGGCGGCGCGCCGCGCAGACCGCCCTGGCTCGCTGGTGACTACTGCGCCGCTGGGTGAGGCAGCGGCGGAAGTGCGAAGCTCGGCGCGGCACCGCGGTCCGGCGGTGACATCACGCTCCCCCACTGCGCAGACGCGGCACCCTCGCCGCCTCCACGGCTTCCGTGACGATGCATCTGCGTTGCTGTCCTTTTGGCCAATGGGACTTTGGGTGCGGTTTCGCTTAGCCAATGGGAATTTAACTGCGTTTTGCTTGGCCAATGGGAATTTAGCTGCCGATTTGCTCAGCCAATAGAAAATTAACTTCCGTTTTTCGCTGCTACAGACGGAATTTGGATGCCGATTTTTTAGGTCACAGACAACGCCTTCTTCGCCCCACGGGACAGTTAATGTTTTCGCAGTAATAATGCAAAGAGGAGACGGATACGTGTCATTAAATTTCATTAAATAACTGGATATACAAAAAATGACAGAGGCGCGACAATGAATAATATAAAATATCTACAAACAAAATGCAAAATACTTTTATGAAAAAAAGGCGTGAAGTACTCGTAGTACTCTATTATTCAGCAAAAAGCCGCCTAATTATCTATGTCATTATTCAACACTGGTGCAAAGCTCATCATCGCTGACCACAAGGGGCCCCCGGATGAACACGTACACTTCACTCACAAGCAAAATGCTGGGGTGAAACAATTTTTTTCTCGAACCTCTTCTCCGTGTATTGAGCTCAGTTATGTCATAGCGTTACGTCTTTAGTTTTCTTTGGCTTTTCCGTTCCTCCTCTCTGGGTGAGGTGGCGCACCTGAATGACCAGCGTAACACCGCCTGCCTGCGTCAGGTTGCCGGGGCTGAGGCAGACATGAACCGCTCCAGGGACGTCTTCTGTGCTCGGAGGCAGCTCTTCAAACCCGTAAGCACAGCTGATCTCTACGTGTTTCGGTGCACGCGCCGAGGGCGCTTCTTTTCCTTTTTGAGTGAGACCGACTGCGTTACGACCACACAACCTAAAAGTCGTAGGGCTCATTTTTACACGCCACCCATCGAGGCCCGGCGCAGGGCACACATTTGACACGAGTGCTCTGTCAGCATTCGGTTGGCAACTTGTGTTCAATCGGTCAATGCACGCGTGCCAGGAGGACTCTCAAGCAGCTCTCGTGTCCAGTATCTGATCTGCGCCGGCCCTAGTGGATGACGTAAGAAATCCAGCGAGGCGGTGCTGGTTAGAACCGCTTATGTCTGCCTACGACGAGCGTTCCCATAGTAACACGTGGTAGCTCCTCGGCGCAAGCAGTCGTAAGCTGTCGTAGCGCACTTAGTCGTATTCAAAACGCAGATGCTGGAACCAGTCTTTAGTCTTCGCTCAAAGGGGCCGTGGAACGATATTGGTGTTTCTAACTTCATGCCAGCTTATAATGGCACTGAATGAAGAAGCTTCTTCGTCGCCGCGTAATTTCGAGGATAAAAGCGGACTTTTTTTTTTTTTTCAGTCTCTTTTTCGCAAAACTTCACGAGGAGGCTGGGGGGATCGCATTGTGGGAGTGGTCGAAAAATGTGATTCCCAGGATGTCCTCACCAAGTTTTGCGATCCCTGCGGTGACCGTATTAAAATGCGACTCATACAGTGGACGCGCGCGTTGCGTGATCATTCCATTTGGTTCCGTGACAATCAACGCCTCGACAGGCATTCGGGTAGTGGCTCGTACCAACTCGTACCCAATGGTTGCGATGATCCCAGCGGAAGGCTATGATAAACATTGGCGGCACATAATCGCCTACAGATCCCGTGGCCGCTTGCCCCGAGATCACTGCGATTTGAAAGAATAAAAGCTGCTAGTTTTTCTTGTTTTTTTGTCGACTGCCATTGCGTTTAAAAAATACAAACGCCTGTTTTATTTATATGTTATGAATGTCAAGGAGTAACTCGAAGTGATATTTATTGAAAGTACAAAACTCGTTGCATTGCCTCATTAAAAAAGACGGTTCTCCGCAACTGGGTCACTCGAAGATAACAAGCTGCCTTCAGTGCTGGCAAAAGTCACTGGATCCTGTTAAAGTAGCGCCAAGCTCTCCGTCTGGTCGCCATTTAGGTTCATGGAACGAGCAGCTTCTCCTTGACCTCTCCATTCTTAATGAGCCAATCCAAATTCCTGGTGAACGGTTATTTCATAAAGAAACCTTTTGAATATGAAATTTTGTTGTCTACACACCGGCGAAACAAGCGCACAGCTTCACACCACCACCACCACATGTGGCGCTGGTGCTTGGCGGCAATAAAAAAATTTGCCTGGCTTTAAACACGCAAGAAAAACAACAACCTTTGTAAGATATATATGGAGATGAACATGATTGATACGTGGATTGCATGCACATTGCCACAGCGCTTATATTGGCGAAGAGTGCTTTCAGTACGATGATGCTTCATAGTGATCTTGGCGCGACTGGTTCAGAACGATGCTTTCGAAGCTTCGAATATATGTATGGACCAAAATGGCGATTGTCATATAGCATCTAAGGTCGACTAGCCAATCACTTGGTGAGGTTCGGTCGTCGGTATGTTGTTATCGTGTGTCCGCATAGCAAGTAGGGAAGGCAATGACGCTATTGGAAAGGAGATCCAACCATCATGCCCCTAGTGGCTAAATTTAGTACTACACGAGTGGGGATGATGGGGACGCTAACAACAAAAATGATTTGTTTGTGTTTCGACGCAGTGCTCGGCCTACGTACCCGAACGCTGCGGCAGCGTTAAGCTAAAACAGCGTTCTAAGTTAAAAAAAAAAAAAATTGGGCACCAGTCGTGTTTATCGTTCGCCCCGCGTTCATTCGAGAAAGATGAAATAAGGGCCCAGTGCACATGCCTTGTGTCGGCAAACACCATCATTAGCAAACACAAATCTCTGGGGAAAACAAGCTGGACGTGGCGCCCTCTACAGTTGTATCTCCTCGCCAATACTTTCCCATGATCCAGTAACTTTAGTTCTGGCAAAAGCAAGGGCGCGAGAGTGTGGCTCTGCATCATGTTTTGTGTACACGAGCACTCGCGCACAGAAAGCACTTAAGAAAACCACGTGCTCAGAGTTCGTACCTTTGCCAGCACTGAAAACGACCTGCGAGCTAGAGAGTCGTCGAAGAAGGTTTGAACTGTTTTTAAGTCACATATTGAACAACACACTGACCTTAATTGCGTCATGGTGTTGTCAATAGACGATTGCAAGCCATGGGACTGGCCGCTGCCATGCCTCTGCTCGAGCAGGCACGCCCGTGTGGTTACAAGTTTGCCAAAGCTATGTTCACGCGCACGTTGCACGTGCCTGCACGCATGGGGCACCAGTCGTGGCGCCATGCTTGCAATTGTCTATGGGGAGTATTCACTGGACGCCATATTTAAGGGTGCTGTTTAGAGTGCACGTTCATAACGAGGTCACATTAATAGGCTGCTAAGAGCGACAATCTTGATGGTGTTGAATGCACGCTGCAAAATGATTGTCTTCAACACGTGCGCAGCAGTCGCACGCAGTTATGGCCACCACTGAATACTCTTAAAGGCCGGCTCTCACATGCAGCGAAGCGCTGATGTAACGCTACTCACGTGCCGTCAGCTACTCTTCGTCTGCCATGAGCAACAACTTTGACGGTGCGATACAAAGCTGGTGAACGCTCTTGCCAGCGCGCGCTTGGCGCGAGGTAAGCGCTATGGTTGTAGCGCTGCGCTGCATGTGTAAACAGGCCTTCATAGGGACTTTTAGCAAACCTTTACTGTGTTCCGCGTACCGCACTATCGGGACCTTTGACGCATATAATTTTAATCGCGCGCCCGGGTGGTACCCTGACCTCGGGGGGCACGCTTAAAAGCATGTTTAAAAGGCTCCGATAGTGCGGTATACGCAGAACACGGTAACAGTTTGCTAAAAGTCCCCAATATAACAAAACGCAATACAGGCATGTTTCAACGAGAACAAAAAGAAGGATTACTTTTGTCTGTGAGCGTCGCGCGCACGAAATTTGACATTCGATAAGTTGGTAGTCCAGCGGCGCAACATATACCGCGCCAACACGACGTCAGCGCTTTTTCGCGTTTTGTTCGGAGAACGCATTAACAAGCGCCAAATTATGCAGACTAATTTAGTTCTCAAGGCGATCAGGTGCACCACATTGGTTAGGAGTTTTTGCTACAGCAGTTGTGACAAAAGAAATAGGAAAGACGCTCGTCGCTCCTTTGTGCTACCCGCGTGCGCTGTATACTTCAACAAAGAAATGAGAACCCGAAATTGACTTTCATCTCACTTGGACAATTCAAACACCCACAGCTCTTTTAGATATTGGCTATAGCAGGGTGGCTTATTCGATGCGCTGTACGACCGTTTATTGTTAGAACTGTTATAGTTATCAGGCCGAAGTGTAGCGCCTATGAAATCTCCAGTGCCAGTTGTGGGATTTGGCCGCGCGATGGCGCTTAAACGGTGGCCCTTACTTTGTTTTGCACCAGCGAAGTCATGTGCCATTCTCCTTCCGATGATGGACGTTGGCGGTTCTGACCTTTATTATACGGGACGTGCTGAACCACGCATCAGTTCACACTTGTTACACTCACCTCCACGCTTCTCACGAACCTCGTGAATACGAGCGATCGCACGAAATCACTTCTGTAAGCTGGAGCAAGCAGCACCGAATTCTACGGCCTCGAACTTTGGCCAGACGATGGAGCCTCTAGGAAGGTGAGGAACAAAGCAGATACTTACAAAAAAAACAAAAAAAAACACATTTGATGTTATTTAGACGAACAGGATGATTACAGTCACTGACAACTTAAGAACTGCAGGGATGTCTTTCTACCTTTGAAAACGCTTCGGCGTCTCTTGAGCGTCCAGCGTGAGCGCTCAGCCATAGCACTACAGAAGGCAACGATGCCCGTGCTGGAGGCCGGGACTGGGAAGGAGCCTTTCTCACCTTGTCAGTTACTATGGTTGTGACCGCCCATGCCGGATCTATAGGACAGTAGAGTCCAGGCCACGTGGCTTGGGGGGTGTTGCCAGGCACGAGGGGTCCTCAGTTCGAACTCCACGTTGGGCGCCATTCAGCGAGGCAATCTTCCCACAAGACACAGTCGTGCGCCAGACGTCCGAGAACCATCTTGTGCGCATGAGAAACGAGGCAGTAGCTCCAGGAGATACCTCAATTTTGCCTGCTGATATTTCCGTAAATGTGCCACGAGCGTCTGAAGATCCTGATAAATGTTGGGCTGGTACGTTCTTCTTACTTAATTTGTTACTCGCATTTGACGGTAATAATTAATAACGGACGTGTTCATCGGAAGGGATCAAAAGTAGAGGCAGCTTTTTACAACTTTCCTTCCTGCTCCCGGTTGATTAGACCATCAATAAGAATTGGCATCACGTCTGTGGTTAGAGTAATTCAGCTGTCAACTTTACAGAGGATGCATTCATGCCCAGTTGCTCGGTCATGTTCCAAGTTGTGAATGTTTCTTTTTATTTCATTTTCAGTACATCGAGTGTGTATTGAAGAACCAGAATGAAGTACAGGTGAGAACAGGTGTCATTTGTGGCCGGCTTGGGTCATTTCAGACTATGGAACCATCACGCAAGACCTAGCATTAGGGAGTTTTCGTAGATCGTTTCTGCTGTCCCGCAACGCTGTCCGCAACCAGCTACGCCAGCCGGAATTCTACAGTCAAGGCCATCGCCGCGCCGGCGCAGCAGCGGCTGCTTCGTTGCGGAGGGCTTGGCGGAGAAGGAAACGCGGTCTACGAAAACTCCCTATTGTCAAATTAAAATATGGTGCGTGTGTTCTCTTCCAGAAAGCCTACTCTAAACTAACTCCAGATGAGCTCGTTGCCGTCAGGGACGCTGTGGTAAGTTTAATTTGGTGCAACTTTTTCTGGAGACGCTAGCACTCCATATTAATTAATGTGTAGCCAAATTGCATTCTCAAATTTCGTTTGCACTTTCTATTCAACTATGTACACGAATCAGATAGCTGAGTACCGTAATAATATTTAAAAAAAAACGTACCTGTGTTGCTTACAATAAACGTTAATTCGCGATAAGATATCAAGAAGTGTTGTAGCCGTGGTAGACAAAACAGAAACGGGAGGACTAACCCACACAGCATGTATATTCGCAAGCATCGTCGTACCACAGAACAAAATAGTAACCCGGGGAGGCTGGTATCGCCGCAAGTCGCACTTTTTGGAAGCGCAATGGGGGATAGCCGGTATATCACCGGGTCGCGTGTCATGCACGCGACCCGGCGATATGCAACTGCAACTTAACATCTCCAAATGTAATCTGCTTTCCTTCACTAGAAAGCGTTCGGTCTCGTCTTTCACATATTTCTTAAATAATGTTACCCTCCCCTCTGTTCTTTTTTACAAGTACCTTGGTGTACATCTTACCTCTAATCTGTCCTGGATCACTTGTATTAACACAATTTCCGCCGACTCCTCACGCACTTTTGGCTACTTAAAACGAAACTTAAAGGCCGCACCCGCCCATTTACGTCATCTAGCTTATAATACTTGCGTTCGCCCTACAGTAGAATACGCCTCGCCTATTTGGAACCCCCATCAGAAGTACCTAATTACTCAACTAGAATCTGTCCATAACCGTGCCGCTCGGGTCATATTATCATCTTATTCTCGATTTGTTAGCGTCTCGCTCATTAAACAGCATAACTCTATTCATTCCCTCGAAACTCGCCGCCTAATCTCACTTCTTTGTCAGCTACATCGGCTGCATTTTAATCCCGGTCAATCAGGTTCATTACTTTTAGAATCACCGAATAGAATATCTCATCGTCAAAATAATAGCCAAAGCTTCAAACGCATCTTTGGTTCCACAGCCCCATTTATTAACTCAGCACTTCCTAACGCATTCAAGAACTTGAACGGTCTTCCTGAAGCCATTCTCAACATATCTGATAAAAGATGTTTCGCAATACCCTCTCCAATAATTTTTTCCCACCATGATCCTCCACTGCATTTTGAATTTTGTTGTTTTGTTGTTCTGTTGCCTTTTTTACTTTGTCATTTTTGCGACAAAGTGCATATTTTGTATTTTCATTGTAACCTTTTGTAATAATTTAGTTTGAATCATTACTTTTTGGGTTATTGTCGCGCATGCTAGCATTACAACTTCATTTTCACATTCGTTTTCTTTTATCTACGTACTTTCGCTTTGCATTTGCTTTTCTTTCCCTGTAATCCGATTTTTTCCCGGTGCGTGTGTGTTTTTTGTTTCTTACTTTGTTTATATTATTTTGTTCTGATTGATACTTACACTGAATGTACCCCCCCCCCCCTTATGTAATGCCCTTAATTGGGCCTTTGAGGTACCGTGAATAAATAAATAAATAAATAAGAGGAGTAACGTAACTTCAAAACGGGCGCGCCATGGTCCTGGTTACATATTTTTGACAAGATCCGCAGCACCTTACAAAAGTATCGCCGTGGGTCACGTCGACGAATTTCAGAAGTCAGCCGCGATCGCTGTACTTTCTGAAGAGCCGGCTTCATCACAGCACGAGAGAATGCCACCCTCAGAACTTGACATCGATCCGAAGCTTCCAGCTCCTGAACGAGGACGGCTGCTTGACCTTCTGAGCGAGTTTGACGAGTGTTTCGCCACAACGTCAAGGGTGCGACAAGCAACGGTAGCGAAGCACCGAATCTTGACTGACGACGACGCGCACCTCGTCCACCAATCGCCGTACCGAGTCTCCTTGAATAAGAGGGAAGTGACTCCAGGAAATACTCGACGACGACATCGTCCAACCTTCAAGAAGTCCGTCGGCGTTCCCAGTCGTCCTTTTAAAGAAGAAGGATGGAACTCTGATGTTCTGTGTGGAACACCGCTCTCTCGCATCGACGATACGTTAGACAGGCTGCGCCATACCCGATATTTATCGTCGATGGACCTGAAGAGTGACTACTGGCCGATTGAAGTCGACGAACGCGACCTCGACAAGACTACTTTTGTCACGCCCGACGCCCTGTATGAAGTCAAAGTGATGCCATTCTGACTTTGTACAGCACCAGTCCCCTTCCAGCGTGTCACTTACCCCGTGCTGGCGGTAATGGCAGAGCTGCCTCGTCTACCTCGATTACGTAGTATTTTTACAGAATTTTCATGAACACCTGAGGCGACTTCGAGCCGTGCTTCAGGCCATCAAGACTGCCGGCCAGTCACTGAAGCCTTCAAAGTGTCGGTTCGCCTAGGGTGAACTAAAGATCCTGGGCCACGTCGTGAGCAACGAGTGTGTTCATTCTGACCCCGAGAAGACGCGCGCCGTAGACGCATTTACGCCACCATCTGACAAGAAGGCCGTAAGAAGGTTAAATTTCTCCGACTCTGTGCCCACTACAGGTGGTTTGTTTGAGACTTCGCAAGGCTGTCTGTACCGCTGTCGCACCTCACAAAGGGTGCCGTAAAGTTTGAGTGGTCAGAAGAACACCAGTGGTCATTCCATGATCTCAAACGAAGGCTCCAGACGCCCCAAAATCTTGGTCATTTCGACCAGTTCGCTAAAACAGAGATCCACATGGACTCAATTAATACCGAACACTGCGCTGTACTGGTCCTGAGGCAGGAGGGCGCAGAGCGAGTGATCGCCTGGGCAAGTCGGACGCTGTTTAAGGCGGAGAGGAACACCCAACGACTGAAAAGACGTGCCTTGATTCCGTCTGGGCAATAACAATGTTCAGTATGTATTTATATGCGAGTCTTTTCCGCGCGGTCACAGACCACCATTCGCTCTGCTGGCTCGCAAATCTGAAGGACCCCCTGCGGACGCGTTGCACGGCGTAGCCTACGACTGCAGGAGTTTGACATTACCGTAGGGTACAAGTCCGGCCGGAAGCACAACAACGCCGATTATCTCTCAAGGGCCCCGTCGAGGCCGGTGCTGCCGAAGACGGCGACGATGAGTTTTTCCTCGGCGCTCTGAATGTCAGCGAGATGACAGCACTCCAACGAGATGACCCTGAACTGCGAGCACTTATCGAGTACTTAAAGAGACAATGGAGTACGGCTCACCGGGCTTTTTTTACGAAACCTGCCTACCTTTGCCTTACCACAAGGCGTGTTGTATAAAGATAACTTTGGCGACAACTCAGCGTGGCTGTTGGTTATCCCTTCCAGCCTTTGAGAAGAAGTCTTCAAAGCTGCTATGACGACCCGACGGCGGGGCACCTCGGGTGCAGCAGGACACTTGCCAGAAGTTATGAAAAATACTACTGGCTCAAGCTTTCGAAGACCGTCCATCTCTACACCAAATCGTGCCGCGAGTGCCAACGACGCAAGATACCGCCCACGAAGCCGTCAGGACTTCTTCAGCCGATTTCGCCACCAAACTCACGTTTCAACAAATCGAAATGAACTTGATTGGGCCGCTCCCATTATCGACGTAAGCAAACCGGTAGATAATCGTCGCCACGGATTATCTTACACGATACGCCAAAACCAAAGCCTTTCCGTCGGGAACTGCTGTTGAAGTCGCCAGGTTTTTTATCGAGTCCATCGTCTTTAGGCACGGAGCTCCCGAGTTTTTAATTATAGATCGCTGGTTGTCCTTTATGGCGCAGCTGATGCAATAAGTCCTTCGTCTCAGCCACTCCAGCCATCATCGCACCATAGTATACCACTCGCAGACGAACGGGCTGACGGAACGGCGAAACAAGACCATCGATGACATGATCTCCATGTACGTCGACGTGGAGCACAAGACGCGGGACGAAGTGCTACCCAACGGCACATTTGCCTACAACACGGCGGTTCAAGAGACTACTGAAGTTACACCTTTCCAGCTGGTACATGGTCGGAAGGTAACGGCTATATTCGACGCGGATGCTGCCCAACGAGCCTGCTGACGATGGGAGAGACAACGCCCAGGTGGTTGCTCCACGGGCCGATGAAATCCGCCAGCTCGCCCGACTCCGTATTCCAAGACCAGCAGTGTGTCGACGCTGGCCTCTACAGCCTTCGTCGTCATGACGTTCACTTTTAGCCCGGAGACAGGATGTGGGTGTGAACACTAATTCGCCGCCGCGGCCTCAGCGAGAAAGTCTTGAAACGATACTTCGAACCGTACAAGGTACTTCGTCGCCTCGGGGAGCTAACTACGAAGTGGTGCCCAACGGAATGCAAACATCATCACGAAGCAGACCACGACTCGAGGTGTTCACGTCGTGCGACTCGAGCCCTTCTATGCTCGACAGGACTGCGGACTTCTTGTGTTTAAGAGTACATTTACCTGACCGTTCGTTTGATGTTTTGTTTTTGTGTTGCATCGGGATGCCGCGTGCACAGCTGTAGCTAAGAAGGCTATTGCCGAGAGCGGACGGAAATACAGCGCTTTGAGAGCAGCACGTTATCGGCTCCTCCGAGCCGAGGTAGCAATGATGCCGCAGCCGGTAGCAACGACAAGTACCGTATTTTACTGCCACGCCTTCCCGATTAAAGACTGTCTATGAATTTCGTTTCCTCCCTACCGTCCTGGCGGGCAGACCGCACCGAGCCGTCGACTTTCGAGACGCCCTCAAGGACATAGTTGACAGCAACGACGTGAACTCATTGGGCCAGTATCAAATGAGCCACACATGGACGCCGACCCTGGCAAGCATGGCAGCCACGTGAAAGTTGAAGACGGCCGGACTAATGTCCCTTGATACTTCTTTTACAAAGAACGACGACCACTACAAATGACAAAGCATATTCTGCTGGAACAAAATGGCGTCATTTAGTTTAGTCTTCTGCTGTACGCCGCCATTCGCTTCCTGGAAACTCCTAAAACCTGCACCGTCACGCAGTTGGCGCTTCAAAGGATGTCGCTACTTGTAAGAAGCTCTTTTCCGGGAATGTTAGGCCTGACAGCTGAAGGTAAAGATAAAAAAAAAAGCCTTGTGGTCAGTATTAACTCGAAAAATTTCGAGGTAAAGCTTCTTTCGCTGCCAACCCACCTACCTGGAGGACCGGCGGATCGCCGAAGCTTTTGAACCGTATGACAAGGTGCGGACCATCATGAGAGTAAGGTAGAGGGTACCGGGCATGGAAAATATGAAGACACGAAACAGGGAGCTGGTGCCTGACGCTCCACGACACTGAGCTCCGCGGCCCCCTCATACGCTCAAGGTGTACTGCATGCAATCGCTCCTGCTCGTGCCTGGAATGCCACCGCTCTATTTGTGTTGTAAACGAGTTGGTCACATTCGGAGGCAATGCCGCGCTCCAAAGTGCGCCAAATGCAACCGATTGGGACGCGAGAGCAGCGAGTGCTACTCAACGTACGCCTCAGCTTTAAGGGGCACCCGTGACGAAGCAGAGGCTAACCAGGAGCACTTCATGGACGCCACAGAGGTCGTCAACGGGACAGGCGACGTTCTACCTGCCGGACCGGCAGAGTGCCGTCAACCGACACCGGAGAGCACGGAGGTTTGAAACGGCCCGACTGCTGCGCCCGTTGTGACTCATCCCGCGGAAACTTGGACACTAAACCTACCGAGGTCTTCTTTCCACCTAGCATCCCCACCGGTAAAGAGCAGCTCCAGGAATATGCATCAACTAAGGGCTGCGTTGTGCGGCCCAGTAGGGACGATTTTAGTGCTCCTGACCAAATAAACACCACTGCCGTCGGCGCCAACGCGCCCAAGGGAAGCAACGAGGCCAAAAGGAAGCAGGCGGCACCGCCGGACAACAGCGCAAGTAAGCGTGTAACTACTTTGAAGCATTCTGTACTACAAATTCAGGAACCACACCTTCCTTAAATCAGAATGGTCGTTGGTTTTCGCCTTGCTACTCTAAATGTTGGAGGTTTTAATTAAAGGAAAAAACACTGTCAATTATAGAGGGTATTTGAGGATAAAACCAGATTTTTTGGCGATACAGAAAACTAAATTGTCCACTGGAGTATGAGTAGTGCGAGCATTGTTTTTATATTTGAATAGTTACGATGTTTGTGTAAACCACGCCGTCGTGTATTCTGTCGAGCTATCCGAATCAGTGGTAGCAAGCGATCTTTGTGGTAGGCTTCTTATGTGGAACTTTACTCCGTCAGGATTAAAGTGGAGAGTGATATACCTCTACGCGCGAAATGATCTCAACGAGCGAGTTCCCAGGCACTTTGCAACGAAAAGTCATTATTCTTGGCGATTTTAATTGTGTTGGAAGCACGGACGACCGACTTCCTAACAAGACGTCGCGACGAAAATGAAAATTTATTACTTGGAGTAATTGAAGAGTGCGATTTGATTGACAAGGCGAGCTGTCAGCCACGTAGAAGCAGAATTTATTTTACGCACTGGTGACAAGCTTCACACGCCCGGGCGACTTCTGCGACACACAAAAAGGATTCTCGGAAAGAGGGGATTTCCTCCTTCCACCCTTCTCTCGTCGTGGCCGGAGGCGAGACGACTTCCGTCACTAGCTGTCAAGGTTCCTAGACGAGCATTACAAACGAGGCGTTAGCGACATCCACCAGGTGCTCTTTGCTAATCGTTTAATTCGTTTTAAAATTTCTTTTCGAGACTTTTTTAACAAGATATTGGTATGTTCCATGTGATACTGCTCTTTTGAACACATATAGACCAAAAAATGAGCGCCGAAATTTCGTTGTAGTATCCCTTTAAAGACGAAACGTTTATAGCTGACATGCGGCAGCTCCTCAAAGCAGTTGCGAATCGAAACAAGCATTGTTTTATGCTTTGGGAGCGTTTCAAGAAAGACGTGAAACAACTTGCAATCGAAGGGTCCACCGTTATTAGTTCTCATAAGCATAAAACAGAAAAGAAACTACTGAATGATCTGCGTCTTTTGCATCAGCTCGAATGTACATACAAATCCAGGACAAGGGGCGAAATATACAAGTAATATCAAGGCTCAACTGGATATTCTGTGTCAAGGGCGCTATCAGGGCGCGGTCATGCGCTCCCGAGCGGAGCGCTTCTTCCCCGGGGAGCAACCAACAAAGACAGCAATGGCAGATGAGAAACGCCATGGCGTGACGAAGGACATTTTGTAAATAAAATAGAAGTATAAAATAGCCACCGATGAGTAGAAGATAGAGCATGTGTTCGTTGAGCATTACCGAACACTCTCCAGAGAAAGGAGTGACGTAAGCGAGAAACAACGCCTTTCGGAGCTGATATACTTCGTTTCACGCTTCCGTCCAGACGCAGCCGATGCTACGAGATTATATGACGAATCAGACAGCGTCAAAAAGGGCACCATCATGGTGCTCGTGATATTTCTGTCCGTGTTCTATCATCGCTGAACCAATCATAAACAAAGAAGGCACAGTGACTTGCACTTTTGACGCTGCTTGATTGGTCCCGTTTTCTCGTAGCATCCGCTGCGTCTGGACGGAAAGGTGAAACGAAGTATAGAGCCGCTTCCGCAATTAAGCTAACAGCAGATAAGTAATCTAGAAGGCGCCATCAATCTAACAGAAATAGAAAATGCCATTGACGCCCGCCCTAACGGGAAAACACCTGGTCCTATACTTCGTTTCACCTTCCGTCCAGACGCAGCGGATGCTACGAGGGAACGGAACCAATCAAGCAGCGTCAAAAGTGCAAATCACTAGGCTTGTTCCGTTTATGATTGGTTCGGCGATGAAAAACACAGACAGAAACATTACAAACACCATGACGGTGCCCTTTTGACGCTCTCTGATTCGTCATATAATCTCGTAGCATCGGCTGCGTCTGGACGGAAGGTGAAACGAAGTATAACAGTATTGTTGCTAAGTTATATAGAGTGCATAAATATGCAATCGGCCCTATTTTCCAAAGAGTTTTTCATTTATTTATTTATTTATTGATATTGTCAGCCCTAGACAGGGCTTTTACAGGAGTGGGTATTACAATGCAGAAATTCAAATACATGCACACAACAATACAGAATTGAAAAAAAGAAAGAAAAAAAAGAAGAACGGCGGCAGATATTACTAATACAAGCTGCGACAAAAAGCACAAGGAAAAAAAAACAATGCTGCTATTATATGACTTGCTGACAAGACGGGCAATGACACAGCATTCGAAGTGCTCAAGTACTTATGCAAATTAACGCCAACATAACAAGCGAAAAAATGATGGGAATGGACTCTGAGGGTGGGAGTAGAACACCAGATAAACATCGTGATTGTTCAACACTTACGACGTGTGGCAAAGTACTATGCTCTCGACGTTTTTAACAAACTCATTAACTGAGGTTAGGGTGACAGTGCCACTTGGCAGAGCATTCCACTCTGTAATCGCTCTAGGAAAAAAACTATACTTGAAGCAATCGTTTCTAACAGACGGCTCTCTTATGTACATAGAATGACGGTGCCTTGTAGATTCACCAATGCGTATGTCCATGTAATTAGATTTTTTTATGCAAATTAAATCATGAAAAATTAAGAACAAAAACTTTATACGTTCCAACTTTGTTCTTAATTCAAGAGCTGGGAGCTCGGCACGACAACATAGATCAGTGGGAGAATCTGTGCGGTTATATTTACTAAAGATGAATCTAGCTGCAAGACGCTGAAGCCTTTCGAGTGTAGTGGTATTGGTTTTTGTATATGGGTCCCACACAATTTTCGCATATTCGAGAACTGGTCTCACCAATGTCTTATACGCTATATTTTTTATTTCTGGTGTGGCGTTAGCTATGTTTCTTCTAAGGTACCAGAGTGCCTTGTTAGCTTTTGATGAGACTTTTTCAATGTGAGTGTTCCATCGTAGGTCACTCGTGAATGCTAATCCTAAGTATTTGTGTTCATCCACACGGAGGAGCTTAGTGCCATCTAAAAAATAATCATAACTTAAAAATTTCTTTTTTCGTGTTACTGTCATCAATACCGTTTTTGAAGGATTTAACACCATCTGCCACTCATCACACCATTGTTTAATTTTGCTGAGGTTATTGCTTAGTTCTATTTGATCTTGTTGGGTTTCAATCTTATTATACAATACACAGTCGTCTGCAAACAACTTCATTGGAACAGAAATCCCAAAGCGGAGGTCATCTATAAATATTAAAAATAATAAAGGTCCCAGAACACTACCTTGTGGAACTCCCGAAAGGACAGGTACAAAGCTTGACTTATATTCTCCACACTCGACAAACTGAACTCTCGAAGAAAGATAGGACGAAAACCAATTTGTAATTATGGGATTATTAAATATGGTATCAATTTTAAGCAACAATTTAGGATGAGACACTTTGTCGAATGCTTTTGCAAAGTCCAAGAATATTACATCAGTTTGACTTCGGTTGTTAATAGATTGAGCAAGATCATGCACGGTCTCAACAAGTTGTGTTGTCGTAGACATACCTTTGCGGAAACCGTGTTGATATTCATACAGTATATTATGGTCATTTAGAAAAGTCAACATATGTTGACTTTTCAAAAAAGTCAACATATGTTGACTTTTTTTTTTTCGAGAGGCGCCTACGACCTGAATGAACTGCCGCCATCGTTTCTGCGGTCGCACACAGTCTTAATCCCAAAAGTAAAGATCAGAACCAACTTTGCCATGTCGGTGGACACTGCCGCATTACTCTTTATAATATAGATTATAAGATTTGTTGCCAACATATTGTCATCTATACCCGTTTTCACCTCAAGAGCCGCAGTAAAAAAAGTCCGGCTCCCAGCGGAGCATTACTAGTTTCCCTTGTTCTGTGGAAAATTAAGGTTTACACATATGTAGGAGCATTTTAGAAAATATATATGGTATCTTATCAAGACATACTCGTTTTAAACGCCAAAAAGAATCCCTTCTTCCTCCAACCACCAAATGTTGTAACAAATACATCTCCCAGCGTATGAAGAATGCGCAAAACTTCCTTTTTCTCGAGGTGAAAACGAGTGCAGGCTACAAGGGGCCATCTCCGACCTAGTCGGAGAGCAGTAAGCATGTGGGGGATTAAAGTAAGGGCTATACAAAGCAACATTCACGTGGCTCGTAGCATTTTAGAATCTGTGTCTCAACAGGGCGACCAGGTGGTTGTCCTTCAAATAAATCCTGAAAAGCGTTTCATCATTTTCAGCATGACGTACTTTTCAAATTGTGGAGCACGTTGGTGCGAGGAGAATAATTCCAAAGGGCGTTAGAATGTTGCACACAAATTGCCATACGAGATTAATACTATATAACAGTGTGTCGGAAAGCATCTCGGTTAACTCCTCAGTGAAGCAAGGATGTCCATTATCTCTCCTGCTAATTATTGCTCTTCACGCGGAGCCCTCTTTGACAAAGGATCGTTCGGAGAGTGGGTATGAAAGGTTACGCTACGCCTTGTACGGTGCAGAAACCAAAGTTTTGGCCTACGCTGACGACATTGCCTATATCTGCAGAGACAAGCCAAGTGTCAACCACGCTGTTGCGCTTACACGCGCTTTCTGCCCAGACACCGGAGATGCAGTTAACTTGCACACATGTGGAGGTTTCTGGCACGGGTGCTCGGCAAGGACCCCTCCGCATATGAAGATATCGAGTGGAACACCACGCCCAGCGGATACCTATCTCGAAACAGCACCATAAATCGGTCGATTGCGGAAACAGACCTTGAACAGCGCACAAAGCGCTCGGCATGCACCGAGACGTATCTACTTTCGCAAAGTCCATCATTTTTCTCGTCTTTCTCGTGGCTAAACTCTGGTCATACTTTAAAAGTTCTGCACTGTGCAAGGCGAAACACCGAAAAGCTCCACAGGATATTCGCTGCAATTACCTGGAAATTGAACTGGGAACCGATACGACGCGACAACCTCTTCCGTCGCATCTCAGAAGGCGGAATCGGCCTCCCGCACCTCTTTATCCGAAAACTGGTAGCACGGTTTTTATTTTTGAAATATTGCCGCGCGCGCAGCTTGCCAAGTAGGCAGCGCGCGCGTGGCCTAACGGTTATAGCGCCTGCCTCCCACGCGAAAAGCCAGGGTTCGATTCCTGGCCGCGGGGACGCCTTTTTGTTGACATCCAATGTAATGTTCTCGTAAATTCGAGAACTGTGTTGCTTGTTCGAGGTTAGAACGTTCTACACGCCGAACCTTCTGGGCCGATTATTCCAGAAGCCCACGCGTGTACATAAGGGGCTTCGCGTGGCGAGCCGAAGTCAGTCTCGCCCCAGCGTTCGATCCTGCGGTTTCGCCGACATCGACGCCCGCGACGCTCTCCTGTTATCTTTCTTTTCTCCTTTTATTTTTGGGCACAAGTTCGCCCCATTAAACGTTTCAGTTTTCTCAGTTATTCCTTTGTTTTGTCACCTCGTCATTCGTGACATTTTGGTGGAGGTGCGGGGTACCGCATGTCCGTGAAGCGCACCCTCCAAGTTCCCGCAGTACAAGTCCGAACCCAAGCTCCGGAGTACCCGACGAAGACCAGACCGAGATCCGGTTCAGTCGTCGCACCCAAGGCCTACACCCGGAATTCGGACTTCTGCCGCCCAGGACCACGCAGCCAACGAGGCCGACGATGAACGACCAGCAATCGCAGACCCCGACCGCTGCCGCCGTCATCTGCCTGCCCGTTGCCCAGCGAACCCCGACGACCTTCCATGGCGAGACCCACGAAGACGTGGAGGACTGGCTTCTGCACTACGAACGTGTAGCACGCCATAATGGATGGACCACGGAGCAGCGCCTCCAAAACCTCTACTTCTCCCTGGAGGGTACCGCGAGGCAGTGGTTCGAGAACCACGAGGCGTCGCTTACGTCGTGGGACACCTGTATCGTCGGCCTGAAGAAGACATTCACGAACCAGACACGACGACAGCGAGCGGAAGACCTCCTGCAAGTACGAACTCAAGGGCCCAACGAAACGGTCACCAGCTTCGTTGAAGACGTCCTCCGCCTGAGCAGCCGCGCCGACCCTCAGTCCACCGAGGAGAAGAAGCTGCGCGTCTTGATGAGAGGAGTGAGGAGTGACATCTTCGGTGGCCTTGTTCGCAACCCACCAACTACTGTCGCTGAATTCGTTGCCGAGGCAACTAACATCGAGCGGGCCCTGTCAATCCGAGCCAGCCACTACAACCGACTCGCCGGCACGCCTGCTGCCTCGACGCTGACATGTTCCCGATTCGACGAGGGCGGCACCAGCGCTGACAATCTTCGTGCAATTGTCCGCGACATCGTCCAGGAAGAGCTCGGGAAGCTGCTGCCTGCTGCCAACCAGCCGGCTTCGCTGTCGATAGCCGAAGTGGTACGCCAAGAAGTTCAGCGGGCAATTCAACCGGAGGCTCCTGCCAGCATAGCAGCACCCGAGGAGCCCACCCTGACTTACGCCGCAGTGGCCCGACGGCCACCGCCTCCTCCTCGCACCTATGTCGCGCCACCCCGACGTCAATCTCCTGCGCCGCAATACGACAGACGCCACGACGAACCGGTGCAGTACGCCCGCCCAGAGCCTCGCGCACCCCGGAAAACCGACGTGTGGCGAACGCCCGACCGACGCCCTCTGTGCTTCCATTGCGGGGAAGCAGACCATACCTACCGCCGATGCCCATACCGACGACTTGGGCTGCGCGGGTTCCACCCGAACGACCCGCGCCCCCGTTATGGTGAACGACCTCGGGAGATCGACGAGTACTTGCGACGACCCCAGTCCCCCGAGCCTGCGTCCCGCCGAGAGTTCCGGTCGCCGTCGCCGCGACGTCCAGCTTCGCCGATGCACCGACCCCGACGTGAAAGCCTGTCGCCCCTCGCTCCTCGCCGGGGAAACTAGGCGCGGCAACCCCTGGAGGTGGAGTTGCCGAAGACGACCGACGCCAAGATCCTCCACGAACGTCGGAGGGCCCCCACTCGAACGCTACCAGAGACCTAAACGACGCCCCTGCAACGGTGTCCAATAACCTAAACGTCGTCATCGACGGCCACGACGCATCAGCACTCGTGGACACCGGAGCAGACTACTCAGTCTTGAGTGGGAGGCTCTCCCGCCGCCTTCGAAAAGTCACGACGCCGTGGGATGGACCTCAAATACGAACCGCCGGAGGGCACCTCATCACGCCGGTCGGGAGATGCACTGCTCGCGTCGAGATCCACGGTGAGACGTGCCCTGTCAAGTTCGTCGTTCTGCAAGACTGTTCGAGGGACGTTATCCTCGGCATGGACTTTCTCTGCGAGTATGGCGCCGTCATCGACCTCGGAGCAAACCGGCTGACGCTACGAAAACCTGCTCCACCAGCGGAGGAACCCAAAGCGACGTCATCCGCGGTACGAGTCCTCGCAAACCACGTGAACCTACCACCGCGGTCAAGTGTTTTCGTACCCGTCGGGGTTGATGAGACTTTCTGCGGCGACGTTTTGCTTGAAGGAAGCCTCCAGTTGCTTCTAGGAAGAGGGATTGGCATCGCGAGAGGCGTCGCGGAGCTCCAAGACGGACACACTGTCGCACTGGTAACGAACTTCCGACAGGAGGCCCAGCACCTTACGAAAGGCACCGCCGTGGGTCACGCCGAGGAACTCCCGGACTCAGCCGCAATCGCCGGAATATCAGAAGACCTCTCTTCGTGGCCACCCAAGACAACGCCGCCTTCGCAGTTTGACATCGACCCAACCCTGCCTACCCCACAACGACGACAACTCAGTGACCTTCTCGCCGAGTTCACTGAGTGCTTCTCCACGTCGTCAAAGGTGCGCCAAACGACCGTTGCGAAACACCGAATTGTCACTGAAGACAACGCGCTTCCCCTTCGTCGGTCGCCGTACCGTGTCTCTGTGAAGGAGAGAGAAGTCATCCAGAAGCAGGTCCAAGAAATGCTCGATGACGACATTGTCCAGCCCTCAAGCAGCCCGTGGGCTTCACCGGTAGTCCTTGTGAAAAAGAAAGACGGGACTCTTCGGTTCTGCGTGGACTATCGCCGACTGAACGCTGTAACAAAAAAGGACGTCTACCCGCTGCCACGCATCGACGACACCCTGGACCGGTTGCGCCACGCCCGATACTTTTCGTCGATGGACCTGAAGAGTGGGTACTGGCAGATCGAGGTCGACGAACGAGATCGCGAAAAGACTGCCTTCGTCACGCCGGACGGGCTGTACGAATTTAAAGTGATGCCGTTCGGGCTATGCACAGCACCGGCGACGTTCCAGCGCGTAATGGACACCGTTCTTTCCGGCTTGAAATGGCAAAGTTGTCTCGTCTATCTCGACGACGTCGTGGTATTCGCCAGCGACTTTAACGAGCACCTCAGACGTTTGCGAGCCGTGCTACAGGCTATCCAGAACGCCGGACTGACACTGAAGCCGTCAAAATGTCGGTTCGCTTACGGTGAGCTCAAATTCCTGGGCCATGTTGTGAGTGCTCAAGGTGTAAGTCCTGACCCTGCAAAGACATCCGCTGTCGCCGAATTTCCGAAGCCATCAGACAAGAAAGCCGTACGAAGATTTCTTGGGCTATGCGCATACTACAGACGTTTCGTTCGCGATTTTGCCAAAATTTCTTCACCACTCACGCATCTGACGAAGGACGACGTGAACTTCCAGTGGGGGAGGAGCAAGAACAAGCGTTCAACGAACTGAAGGAAAGACTCCAGTCGCCCCCTATCCTCGGACACTTCGATCCGTCAGCGGAAACAGAAGTTCACACAGACGCCAGCAACGCCGGGCTAGGTGCGGTGCTCGTCCAAAGACAAGACGGAGCAGAGAGGGTGATCGCTTACGCAAGCCGGGCACTGTCCAAGGCAGAGAAAAATTACTCGACAACCGACAAGGAATGTCTCGCTGTCGTCTGGGCGTTAACCAAGTTCCGCCCATACCTGTACGGGATCCCGTTCCGCGTTGTCACGGACCACCACGCTCTCTGTTGGCTCGCCAACCTCAAGGACCCGTCAGGACGCCTCGCTCGCTGGAGCCTTCGACTGCAAGAATTCGACGTGACCGTTGTGCACAAGTCTGGCCGCAAGCATAATGACGCCGATTGTTTGTCTAGGGCCCCAGTCGAATCTCCTCCTGACAGCACCGACGACGATGATGACGCCCGTTTTCTCGGAGCAATAACAGATACCGACATGGGAGCACTTCAACGAGACGACCCCGAACTTCGCGCCGTGATCGACCACCTCGAAGGTCAAGGAAGCTCTGTTCCGCGAGTCTTGGCCCGAGACTTGCCAAGCTTCGTTCTGCGACGAGGCGTGCTCTTCAAGAAGAACTTCGGAACGAGCGACCCTGCCTGGCTGCTGGTTGTTCCGGCCAGCCTGCGAGAAGAAATCTTTCAAGCATGCCATGACGACCCGACGGCTGGACACCTTGGCTACAGCAGGACGCTCGCCCGGATTCGTGACAAGTACTACTGGCCGAGACTCCCGAAAACAGTCCACCTGTACACACGGTCGTGCCATGAGTGCCAACGACGTAAGAAGCCTCCGACGAAGCCAGCAGGACTCCTGCAGCCGATACCTGCACCGACTACGCCCTTCCAGCAGGTCGGAATGGATTTACTTGGGCCGTTCCCAACATCGGCGCAAGGAAATCGGTGGATTATCGTCGCGACCGATTATCTTACACGATACGCCGAGACGAAAGCCCTGCCATCGGGAACAGCGGTAGAAGTCGCTAAGTTTTTTGTCGAGTCTATTCTCCTTCGACACGGCGCACCTGAAGTGCTGATCACCGATCGCGGGTCGTCCTTCATGGCACAGCTGACTCAAGAAGTTCTTCGGCTCAGTCATACGAGCCATCGACGAACAACCGCTTATCATCCGCAGACCAACGGGCTAACGGAGCGGCTCAACAAGACGATCGCCGACATGATCTCCATGTACGTCGACGTAGAGCACAAAACATGGGACGAGGTGTTGCCGTACGTCACGTTTGCGTACAACACAGCGGTGCAAGAAACCACGGGAATGACACCGTTCCAACTGGTACACGGCCGGACGGTTACCACAATGCTCGACGCCATGCTGCCTCACGTGCCGGCCGACGATGGCAACGACGATGCTCAACTGATCTCGCAACGCGCGGAAGAAGCTCGTCAACTGGCAAGAATCAAGATTCATGAGCAACAGCGAGTCGACGCACGCCGGTATAACCTTCGTCGCCGGGACGTCCACTTCCAACCCGGAGACCGGGTGTGGGTGTGGACACCGATCCGCCGCCGTGGTCTCAGCGAGAAACTCCTGAAGCGCTACTTCGGACCCTACAAAGTGCATTCGTCGACTCGGGGATCTGAACTACGAGGTGATGCCCGACGGAACACGGACTTCATCACGCCGCCCTCCACGACCAGAAGTCGTCCACGTCGTGCGCATGAAGCCGTACTACGCTCGATAGGACTGTGGACCTTATGTGTTCCAAATGACTCTTTAGCTTACCGTTCTTTTTGTTTGCTTTGTTTTGTTTTGTGCTGCATCGGGGCGATGCACTTTTTAAAGGGGGAGTAATGCCGCGCGCGCAGCTGGCCAAGTAGGCAGCGCGCGCGTGGCCTAACGGTTATCGCGCCTGCCTCCCACGCGAAAAGCCAGGGTTCGATTCCTGGCCGCAGCGACGCCTTTTTGTTGACTTCTGCAATGTAATGTTCTGGTAAATTCGAGAACCGTGTTGCTTGTTCGAGGTCAGAATGTTCTACGCGCCGAACCTTCTAGGCCGATTATTCCAGAAGCCCACGCATGTACATAAGGGGCTCCGCGTGGCGAGCCGCAGTCAGTTTCGCCCCAGCGTTCGATCTTGCTGCTTCGCCGACTTCGACGCCCGCGACGCTCTGCTTGTTATCTTTCTTTTCCCTTTTATTTTTGGGCACAAGTTCGCCCCATTAAACGTTCAGTTTACTCAGTCATTCGCCGCCTCATCACTTGTCATTCGTGACAATATCCAAGAAGACTCTCCTCGTTCGGGAGTTGATCTTGACTACATTGGTGTCCTACCTTCCGACGTTTTTGGTTTCATCGACTGGAGTCAGTCCCCATGGTTAGTGGGGTACAAAGAAGTTTTTGATGCTTTTCACGTTTTAGCTGCCCGATTTTCTAGGGATTACCTTGGAACTGTTTCAAGAAAGAAACTATCTCGAGACCTTGTAGACATTCTTTTCCCAACCCCGATTTACCGTACAATGGTAGGCAATAGTCCAGGTTAAGACGTATTATGTCGAGTTAAAAGAATGACCGCAACCCAAGTGGCCAAAACTTTTTTTTAAACTTAGATTGATGCTTTTCACTCACCAAAGTGTGTTAGAGTGAAAAAGGAGTTCTTGTTTTATGAAGAGAAAACTGTTTACTGTGCAAAGTGCCGGAAACTACCGAGCATGCTTTGTTGAATGCCGGGATGCAATGCTGCAGAGCAGCAGAGCACAGAGCACGCTCCGCAGCACAGATGCTGCAGAGCACGTTGAAAAAATATCTTGGTATTTTACGAGAGTCAATCTTCTGCCGGGTTTTTTTTAATGACACTGCCCCGTATGATCTTATTCATCTCATGGGTTTATATTGTATATGAAAATTCAGAATGGGTGTCCGAAATGCTGTGCCAGCATCAAAATCAGTGCGGTTTTATTTCATTCAGTGTGTTGCACAAATCAAACGTGTCTATGAGTGTTGCAAGATAGTGCCTGACGGGTTGCCATTGTTGGACTGTTTAATCAACATATATACATTTTTGATTACGATTATCATGAGTAATGTACGTGACATGTACTCGTCCATACTTACCTTGCAATAAAGAAACAAAAATAAGCTATAGCCAAGTAAGTCGGCAGCGCTCTTAGCTCCCACGCAGATGGCCGGGGTTCGAATGCAGCCACCGCTTGTCGTTTATTTTCTTTCTTTATGTAAGTAGAAGATTCTAGAACATTGAAGAGCCGTGTAACTTGTTCATCATCAGAATGTATACTCCCAAAACGAACAAAGTAGAATGCTCTAGACTCCCAGGGAAGGCTGAAGAGAAGCCGCTCAGCGCCCATCGTACGAAGTCAGTCTCGCCCCAGCGCTCGATCCTGCTGTTTCGCCGGCTTTAACGCCTGCGACGCTAGACTTTTTTTTTTTTTGTTTGGGCACAAGTTCGCGGCATTAAACATTTAGTCTCATTCAGTCATTCGTCGCCTCATCAATTGTCGTTTGTGACAATATTTTGTAATGGTAACTTTTACTGCAAGCGAACATACGACTTTGCAGAGTGTCTATAATATCCTGCAGAATCATCCAGGATATTATTTAAAAAATATATTAGTAACTTTAAGGATATTATAGACACGTTAGTGTCTTATAGTGTATCGGTTAGTGTCTTATGTGTGTCTGAGGACCACGCAAAGCAAGTACACAAATAGATTTATTTTGGTCAAAATGACAAGCAGCAAAAAAACATAAATTTATGAGACATATCAGGTCTTGTATATGTTATCACAGCTACATTAAAAAAACATGAAAATATTAGCAAAAACCTTATTCAACGAGTAAGGCTTTTGCTATTTACAAGCTGTTTTTCAGCGACAGTAAGAAATCTCGTAACTCTTCGTACTAGCTGTAATATTGTTGGAATGAAAGATGACGTCCTATACTCTTCCCGCTTGCATGTTCCAGGACTCGACTAGCAAAATGATCTGTTATCAGGATGGCTGGTGACAAAGAAGCAGGGACGTCCACTGTAGCAAAGAATGCACAATGAACCACTCAGACTAGGGGCAGTTCATTAAAACTTGATTACCCTATATTTAATCTATTTCGCCTGGCAACATGACATTCCTCATATGTCAGATGAACAATGGGAATTGTACTAAGAAAATAATGCTACGATCCCGCAGGCCGCTTTTTATCAAGAGCGTTCTTGACAAGCACACGCGATGAGTTTTAAGTATTAAGGAAGAAACAAACCAATCTACGCTTCAAGTAGTTTCAATAAATTCGGTTACGCTTTAAACGTAATTCTGAAGAATCTGGTCATTACCGCATTTTATTTCGCAATGAATTACACAATCATCGACGAACAGGCGTGTGTTAGAAGCGACGAAATTGGAAAGACAGTCAATAAAAATCAATAAAAGGAGGTGTCCTGTGGGATACTTGATATGACATTGGTAAGGTTAGACTATAATGGATTAACAACTGAATATTTAGCTCAGGATGATAAAGTCTGGAAATCCGCGATACAACTAATGGATCAATATTCAAACCAGACAGTTCTGAAAAAAAAAGTGAAAATACGATCGAATGTTGTTGTTGTACAAATAATTCTATAACGATGGCATCTGCTGGAGCACGTGAGTGAAGGTGAAGTGCAGATCGCGTAATATTTTAACAGCTGGGTGTCGCAGAAGTACCCCCAACAAACGCCATACTGATTGGTAAGGAACAAATTGTTTCTGGTTGAGTTTTAATGACGTTAAAAAAACTTACGTGCTTTAAAAATGTTGATTTGAGCGACATTGGACGATAGTTTGAAACTAACACCAATGTTGTAGACATAAATTACTTTCGCATTTTTTGCTCCGTTAAGACGCAGCTCTCAGGCGATGACCGGTAAAGGATGAGTCAAAAGCACTTTATATATTTCTAATGTAAGTATTTCTTTTCCCTATTACTTTCTTTTCCTTTCAGTCCTGCATGCTGGCCGTGTGGAACGAGGTGCTCCACCCTTGAGCGTCCCCCCATCGCTTTCCTCGGATCTGCTTCTGCTGCCGCTGCTGCTGAGTTTCTGCGGAGTCGGGAGCTCGTCTCTTTGAAACAAATCTCCCTAAATAACAAGGCCTCGCGCGCTGAATGTTCTACGTCACCGACCGGAGGCCAGCGTGGGGCACACATTGGAGTCAATCTTTGGCTCCGTGTGATGCCGGCAGCGTTCGGATGGGACTCGTGTCCAATCAGTGAGGACACAAGTCCCCTCCGGATGGTGACGTAACTCTCGTGTCCAATGATTAGACTCCAATGTGTGCCGGCGCTGGCCTTCGGTTTTTGACATTAAACATTCAGCACTAGAGGCCTTGTTTGCCGCCGTCTCCGCATGACAAACTTCGTCCTCTTTGCCCTTCGGAATACCACCCCCAACACCACGTCCACTGACTTCGCAACTGCGGCTCCACACCCTCCGGGCCACTGACTTGTATGGTAATTTGCTGGATCGCGCATCCCCGCTTGGTCACTGCAGCTCAAGTGCGGCCACCGGACGGCCATCTTGGGACACGGAAAATCGACCTTTTGGAGCGTTGCAGGGGCTGGGCGGCAGCGTGCTGAAGACACGTTTTCTGCTCCTTCGTCGTCATTCGCCGAAGAAGTGTGTTAAAACTAGGGATGCTGCGAACCTCTCGAAGGCCGAGTTTGAGAGGTATAGAAAATTTCGAATCTCGGTAAGGTTCCAATTGGAAAAGTGCGCAACCTTAGAACCCGACTCATGTTCGAAATCGAATAATTCCAAAATTTCAAGCATTTCTAAAAGTTCGAGTTCGAAGGTTTTGAATTTTTGGACAGATCGGTGAAAAAAATCAGACATATCGAATTTAAAAAAAAATTTAGGTTCGAAGCATTTGAAGATTTAGAAGTTCTCAATGTACAAGTTCGAAAAGTTCGAAAGTGTCGATTCTAAGTTCGAATTCTGAATTTCACGGACGGAGATCGAATTTCGCAGCTTCAAACGAGGTTTCCATGAAGTGATCTAAAAGAATCGAGATATGTGCTATAAATCTTACTGCAAATGTTGTCCATTTCTCTTATGCCGTGAATATACTCCGTTCTTTTCAGTGTTGTGGTACTGGCGGTACTATATCTGTATTAAGGTAAGATGGGGTAAAATGAGACGCGGGGCAAAATGCGACAGTCTGTGTTTAGCCCTATTCATTGCCTAAAGAAGCAATCTGAGTGCGTTTAAACTCCACCGAGAGGTGCCGCTCCCGGTACACTTTGCGTGTGCAAAATATAAGTGCTGTCGGCAGGAGCGTTCCGGAACAAAACGAAATTGGGATTTGAGGTTGACGAGTTTACCCCGCCAAAAAACGCGCAATATTCAGCGCGAGGTGTCGCTTCGAGACGTGCGCCCCGGTTGGCACCAACTATGTTACCAAGCTTTAATTTTAGCAGTATGCTTTATTAGCTCCATGTGGACCACATGTGAGAAATCTGTGGTGGCTTTCATTAACGAAATAGTTATTTACGTACCGGGATTTACGTACCGGGGATCTTGCGTGGGGCGAAACGCAACATTCTAGCATTCTATGACGCGCATGCCAATAACGCACTACTCTCCTCGTATCTCCTGAGCCAAAATTGTTTTATTTCGGTGTCTAGGATGGTCAAAACGCATAAAACAAGCAAGGGCTTCATAGTGCGGAAGGGACAAAAACAAAGCTCTTGAAAGTGTCAAGCAACAGCGTCACTTCCTTCGCACTGCTGCCACGCGTTTTGGCGTACCGCGCGCTAAGAAACGAATCAAACGACCCAAAAATATTTAAAAAAAAACACACTACAAAAAAAAAAGAGGCTACAAAAGCCGCGTTTTTTCTCGCTGTTTCAAGTTTCAAGGACTTTTTTTTGTACCTAACGACGTAGGATAGAAAAAGAGAACAAGCAGGTCGGAGAACAGCCCTGTTCTAACATAATACCCCCGGAAGCCAAAGCTGATGTTAGTGAAAGCAACTTAGGAACGCACCCATCCCTCCCAACCCGCTCCCCCCCCCCCCAAAAAAAAAAAGAAAGAAAAACACGTGAATTTGAAGAGGAACATTATTAGTGTTCCTCCGAAGAAGCGCGCAGTGCCCGAGTGTTCTGCAGATCGAGAGATGCACACTACAAGAGGCTCGCAGTATGTGAAGAAGTATGGAGCCAAGCAGCCCCGCATTCAGTATGGATCAAGTGCATGGAATGCAAGGAGTGGGCTCATGAAGAGTGCGTTGGAGCTCCCATATTGCATTTTAAGCGTTTTATTGCAAAAACTGAACACATATGCTTTTTTGTTTAAGTGTGCCTTATTGTACCTCACTACGCTGTCTCATTTTGCCCCACAGGACGGGGCAAAGTGAGACATTGTGCGACTATCAGATACTGTAGTTTTGTTTGATGTGTCGCTTGCTTCAGTTAAGTAATATTTACTGATCATAGAGTCAAGAGATCTAAGAATATCCCGATGCTTTTTTTTTTCAATATTGAAGCAAAAATAAAAAAAATATCACTAAAATAAAAATTGTGTGTCCCATTTCGCCCTACCTTACCTTACTCGTTCTTTCTCGCAACTTACGAAACAAGGCTGAACTGGTTGAACGGGCCATCGAAAATCCCCGAGGCGGTCAGGCAAACGCACTTCCTATGCCTTTGCAAACTAGTGCCAATCCGATCAAACGTGGCCTAAACGCAATGCTGGCATAAGCCAACTAAATATACGGGACAACGCGTGCAGTTGAAGGCATCCAGGCTTCCCGAAAATGTTGTTACTCTGGGCGTTTATTTTTAGTGGGGTGACCTGTGGGACGGAGAAAACATTGGACACAGGCACAGCACCCTTGACATGACTCAAAGTTGAGGAGAACCCAACCAGACTAAATTGGGGGACCCCAGCCCTTGAAAATACAGCCGATCAGGTCACGACCGGTCTTCATTGGGCTAAGCATATTTCCGCTGTCTGGAACATTTTCTATTCGATGAATGAAGATACTGGCCGCTCTAAGATGCACACGATTACTAATGATAATGAAGTAAGCGAGGATCGAGCGTTCCCTGTATACCACATCGTCGCCCCTTTCCCCGACTAGCCGCTCACTCGAGGAAAACAGGGCTATACTATGGAAGACTCCCCAGCGGAGCTCCTCGGTTGAACTTCAAGACTGCAGATCAGGAATATATCGGTCCACAGGTTACCTAGGGGAAACCTACGGAAGAGGCTTTGTGCGAAAGCCGAAAAAAAAAAGCAGTGCAATGTTAATATCCACGGTACAGTCACAGCGACAGCTGCCACACGTCACAGCGAAGTTGTTGGGCATCGGCGTCGCGTTCACGCACCCTTCGGTATGTATATATCCTTTATTTCAGACAAATGGTCAGGGGGCAGGGACAAAAAAGACGAGTCGTCTTCTGACGAGGCTACAGCCACTTTTACAGCACTCTAAGGAGAAACAGTAATATAAACAGAATATACAAAAGATACAGCTATTTCAAGATCCACAACAGACGCAATACCACATAACTGTCAACTCCATACTAACTGCAGATCATGAGAGGCTTAGTATATAATCTACAATTCTTTTTTTATAACAGAAAAACGAAAGGTTTGCTTGGGCAATTTCTTCTATGGTTGGTGCGTGTTTAGTAAGATCTGGTGCGAGGTATGTAAGGGGCTGTGTACCGTAATTAGTTGGAACCCCAGGTTTCGTATACTCTGCGCTTCTGCTACTTATTTGCCGAGGTTTGAGGGCAGATGTCAAGAAAGGGTGCTTGCTTCCGTCTTGTTTCATTAAAAATAAAAAAATCGATAATTTAAGGAGCAGGATTTCTTCTATATTTATAATTTTATACTTTTGAAATACCGGGAACTGGTGTTCGTACCTCTTAATGCTTTCAGTAAATCGAAAAGCCTTCTTTTGCAAAATAAATAGTTTGAGCGTATTCGTTTGTGCAGCGGTTTCCCATACTAACATACAGTAAAGTGTGAGTAGATAAGCGAATAATATAATTGCAGTTTCAGCATTTTTGGTAGTAAGTGTCAGAATTTGTTTAATAATCCTATTGCTCTTGAAATATCAACCCTCATTTTTTTGTGTTCAGTCCAACTGAGAGTTTCTTCAAACCGCACACAAACAGACTTGTGATATTTAACTCCCACAATTTTTTCCCCGTCAAAAAAGATGTTCAATGTACGCGAAGTGGGTTTGTTTTTCGATCTGAACAGTACATATTTTGTTTTACTAGTGATAAGATTAAGCTGGTTGCACCTCAGCCACAATAATATTTTACTGAGACAACTATTTACAAATCCCAATTGAAAATAATTCTAAAGGGCCCATCAGCCTTGAAGGATTATGGGACCTTACAGACCTTCAAAACCCTCCAGAAATACCCTACAGGAAAACCCTTCAGGTATATCCCGCAGAGAAACCCTCCAGCCCCACAGCCCTTCAACCCGTCAGCCCATCAACCCTTTAGACGCCCAAATGACTGAACCATAGACAAAAATGCAGTTCAAAACGTTATTGGAAATTTATTACGGACATTGAGTTTTACATGCATATCAAAACTCAAAAAGACGATAAAATCCAATGCCTGTTCAAACCCAGGCGCAAGCAGCTGTAGACGAAAGAGATCATATCAAATGGGAACAACTGTCTTCTTTATCAAAACGAAAAATATCTTTCAAAGTACTCACAATGCCGCTGGGTAAATTCTTGATGTACGGTAGTTCAGCTAATAAAACCGAGCAGGTGCACCTCACGGACACATACACAGTCTCAGTAAGCACGTGTAGCGAAAACCACGAACTCGCAAGCAGCACCCGTCACCGCTGAGAAATCCTGAGCACAATCACGGTTTCGTCCATGATGCCGTCGGGGCGGCGTCTTCGGTGTAGTTTTCGCTCGCTGGATGCTTCTGAAGCCGGACGGACGAAGAGGCGCAAGAAACAAGGCGGGACAGCGGCCGTCATCCACCGTCTCAGGAACCACAGTGCCATGATCCCGGTGCGCAGGCACTGCATGGGTGAAACGCTGATCCCGCCTGCCAGGCTTGCGGCGAGTAGGCCGACACCGGCCGCCATATCCTTGAATGCGCTGAACACGATGGCGCTCGAGCGGTGCTGCAGGCGGCCAACGCCGAACTGGGGTTCACCTGCGGAACCAAGGAAGGAACTGCACAGATCAAAACAGACCAAGGGGCGAACCCTCAAATCCATGCTCACCTTTCTGGAGGAAACCGGTCCGTTCCAGATATCCACAGCGGTAAGAAGCAGGGACGCGGGGAGATTGCCACCCACGAGTGGAAAGAAATGCCACGGCCTCCTCACTCACTCTCTCCCGCCGACTATGTGAGACGCGTGTTGCCCGGCCCTGGTGGTTCTGCACCCTCTCCCCATTGCCGGGCGGAGGGGGCGTTGTAAAAGAGGGGGGGACAATTTGAGTTGCCTGTTCGTGTTTTTGACGACGACGAAAAAGAGATAACGCCCGACTCTGGTGAAAAGCAAAATGGTTCTGTTTATTTTCTTCTTTTTGGGGACCGTCTCCCGCGGAGGAACCGGTTCCCGGGACGAGTCGCTGCCGCTTCGCCTTCGCAATCTCCCCCGCGTCCCTGTTTTTAGGCAACGTGCTGCTCTCGGCTTGCCCTTTTTTATTATTATTCGTGCAACAAGCAAAGCTTGTTCGCCTCAAAACGCCGCTCGGCCAACAACACTCGGCCCGCGCCTCGTCAATTCTTCACATGGGGCGATCGCCCGCAGTGGCCTCCTATGGCGACCGAACACCCGGCCAGTGACAGACAGGTCCACGATCCCACTCGTGTTTGATAGAAGAGCAGTAATAAAAATATGACCGTACACACATATGATCGACATTCTCCAAATACTTAATTTTTTCCCTTCGCGAACAACACGTAGCTATGTTCCAATTCTGCGAAATGTCTTTTCTCCACCTAAGCCGTGGCCCTACAGACATCTCAAGAAGCCTGAAGGTTTTCCCGACCCTATTAGAAAAGCTCTTGACAGGCTTTCAGACATTTCAAGGCATTGTAAAGGGCACTTCAGACATTTCAGGAGAACCTCTGACATGGCCAACGAACCCACCAGGAAAGAGCGGTGCCACCTTCAAACACCTCAGAAATTCCTGAAGTCCCCTTCACACCCTTTAAAAAATTCCTGAAGTCCCCTCAGAGCGATTTTCAATAAGGATTCCTCGAGCCGATTCAGATTTCCACTTGAAAAAAAGAGACTGGCATCGTTAGCATATAAAATGATAGGACGCGATTTAGGTATATTCACAGTATAGTTTATATAAATTAGCAATGATAGCGGCCCCAGTATGGAACCTTGCGGGACGCCAGATGTTATTGGTGCGTGTTGACATTGAAATCCATTAAGTACCGCAAATTGAGGAAGCGAATATAAATAGCTGCGAATTAATTCTAGCGCAGTATCTCAAATTTCGTACGGTGATAGTTTCCTCAGTAAACTTCACTGGGGAAATACAATAAATGAACAAAAAAACGATCTAAGTAACTATGTGCCTGCTTTGGTGTGACATTGGCGACTGTGCGAATCGCCATAGTGAAATCTCGGTAATATCCTCGCCTCGAGCTTCTCAATTTTATCTTTTGGAAAACGTTTCCTACGGCGTTCACATATAGCTGAATGTTCCTCCCAAGAACATGGCTTTCACATATATTTCCTTACATAAATATCAAAAAGATGACCCGGACAGTCGTATCTGACGTGGAAATACCCAAAACTTGAGACGAGAAAAATAGCTTGAGATTTCAAACACGCCACTTCCAAAAAAGTGATGGCACCAAAGACCCATGTCGTTTTTTATTAAGTAGCTAGAAAAAGTAACACAGCTTACTCAAGCATAACTAAGAAATGGCTTTGATTAATTAAAATCTAAATTATGTTAGTAAAAAAAACTAAAGAACTAAAAAAATTTATTCAAACACACAAACCAATAGGCAAAGAGAGGAAAGTGAATAACTTGATTGTAAATTATGTATAAGAGTATTCTGTCTAAGAAATTAGTATAGCTGCCCCGAGTCTGTTTTTGTGTAACACTCAGAGAAGTAATGAAAAAAAAAAATTCGGGGCTTACAAGTGAAGATTTATTTAACCTTGAATAGAACTTTTTTGAAGATGACGGAGCAGACTATGGCTCAATCTCTAAGAACACATGCAGCGTATCATCCTGAACAAACCCGTCATTTTCCAGCCTTTCTGCTGTTGACAGGGCCAATTCTCCGTATCCACAATTCTTTTTTCCACCTTTGGGCTTTAGGAAGCAAGTCTGGTATTTCACTTCACAGTCACTGGGATTTAACTTGACTGATACCACGTTTGATTGGTCCTTGGGGTGAATGACACCAAGCGTGAACACCTTGCGGAAGGGCCACTCCAGCTGCGAATCATGATCACCGGGGTGTATCTGCATGAAGCACCCAAATTCGAGCACACCGTCCTCCCGTTCGAGTGTGACAAGTTGGGAGACAGTGTAATCAAACAGGTTTCTCGGAGGACTCTCCAAACGCACTCCCTCAGACGCCTGCTTCTTCAGGTCTGCCCAGTTCTCAATATACCAATGGACCCTCTTGGGCTTGCGATGACTTAGCAAGCACTGAGACACCGCGTCCGAGACCACACTCAATTTGTCCCTCTGCAAACCTAGCTCCTTGCTCAAGTGCTCTTTGTAGTCAGTCATTGCTGTACGAAGAACCTGAAGCTCTTCGGTGAACCGGGTGGTGCAGATTGTGTTCAGGTCCTTAAGCTGTTCAGTAAGCTTGGAAGCTTCAGCCTCCCATTGGCCCTTGCACCTTGCGTCCTCCGCTTTGACGCCCTCACTGCATTGGTTCAAGCTAGTCTGCATTGACATGACGTCCTCGGATATCTTTTCCATTGCTCTCTTCACCTCTAGAAATGCTGTATTTATGTCCTTGAGGTCTAGTGTGGCACAGTTGTTGATAGGCTCCCGTGTGACTTGAGGAATGCTGCAACCACTCTTGAAGTGCTCCAGAACGCCACTCCGCAGCACCAACGAGCGGCACAGGCAGCAAGGCACAATGTTGAAGTCGCATTTCTTGTAGTGGTCCAAGAGGCTGGATGCAGGACCCACGAAGCTGCAGCCACTAGGTGCATTCCAGCAGGCAACCTTCGCAAAATAAAAAAATAACAAACACTGAAGAAAAGCTTTATTTTCGCGGACTCCATATTTCGCAAATTTTGCGACGTGTGTGCTTTAGGAATATCTGGCGACCACAAAAATTCCCAATTATAAATGCTATTATGTGTTTCCGTTGCCCCATGGCGATTTATCTGCGTGGACAATTTTTCAAAATGTTTTTCATGTCGCGAAATTTAATTTGTTAGGAGCACATTGACAAAATGTGCTTTATCATTTACTTAAACATTAGCTCAAGGACAAAAACAATGCTGAAAATGCTGTTGACGCCAGACAGCAAACAAATGAAGCCCTATACTTCTGGTATCGTAATGATTGCGTGCATTATATTCTTTTTGCCTTTCGATTGGGTATGAGCCAGTGCACTAATTCATCGCGTGCAGCCTGTTACATGCAGTACTTCTGATTGTATTGATGATGACAAATAAAAAAAAGATCTACGTTCTAGATGACCAGTGTAACGAGATGGTCGTGGTGACTCACGTTACGCTTTAATATGTAGTTGAGAGAGGCCTCCAGCTGTTCGACATCATCATCGCTGAACGGTTCCTGATCGACAGGACATGCGCTTCCTTGCTCGACGCACTGGGCATGACACTTGACGCACATCGAGTGGAGGCAAGGCAGCCTGACCGCTTTCTTGTACACGACGCCGCACAGGACACATGCTCTACGCGCGATGACGGGCTCTTGAAACAGCATGGGCCTCCAGTCTAGGATGTCGGAGAAATCAGCCACCATGAAAGACGTCATCTCCACTTGGGCCTGGTCGCTGTCTCCCATTAGGTTGCTGGTAGGCATGAAACGCTGCAAAATGCCAAATTGCCGCTTGGACTCCTGACGTTCCACAACTTGCAAGAGGGTATGAAAAATAATGCTCATCGGAAAAAAAAATACAATTGAAGATCGTATTTTTAATATTCAAATAAAGAACTGGAATTAACAGCAAGACCCACTTAAAGGAAGCTGAAGCGGTTTTAGATACGAGCAAAAAACACTTGCACCTTGTTAGCTAGGCCCCAGCCATTACGAATAGCATACTCTTTTGATCATTTTATGCGCGGATTAGCCGGAAAAACGCCTCAAAAGTAGCGCCGAAACCACGCCCTTATGAGGTAGAAAGAAACGGGAGATAGGAGGAAGTCCGACAGTCGACGTCACGAAAGGACAGGCTGGGGGAAACACGGGACTGGCCGAGACTGGCCGCGCTTCTCTCGTAACTCATGCTAACATTCTGAGCCGTCGTCTTTCTGCCGGTGCATGGCGCTTGCTTTTATCTGTTGACTAGTCGTGCTATCGATTTGATCGCTCGACATGTTTATTGATCTCTTGTCTGTTCACGGGTCGGCGGAATTTTCGTGGCACTGAAGCGGCTGACTCGTATTCCCGCGTAGCCGTCGTCTGCACCAACCGAGTTATTTATTATTTATTTATTTATTTATTCAAAATACCCTAAAGGCCCTCTGTATGAGGGTATTACATAGGGGGGGGGGGCAAGTAAATATAAGTACACAGATAAAACACAAATTATACAAAAGACAATATGAGTACAAGGAATAAAAAAAGAACCTTAAGTATTAGTATAACTACGCACTAGCTCTTGGAAGTTAGACATATCTAGTTCAGTTGCAATGTGAGCCGGTAGGTTATTCCAGTCGATTATGGTCCGTGGTATGAATGATCGTGCGTAACTAGATGAGTGGCATGTGATGCGCGCTACCTTGAATGAATGATCGCGACGTGGAAAAATAATGGGTGGTGTTTTAAAAAAATCGTCGTGAAGCGGTGCATGGTGATAGAGCTTGTGAAATAATGACAGACGGGCATGTTTACGGCGGCGTGATAGGTCATGCAACTCAGCTTGATTTTTTAATGCGGTGACACTGGAAAATGGAGAGTAGTCAGAGAAAATGAAACGCGCAGCACGGTTTTGCAGCGACTCGATGTTACTTATAATGTAGGCTTGATCAGGATCCCATATGGCAGAAGCATATTCAATTTTGGGGCGGATTAGAGTGATATAAGCAAGTTTACGTAAGTGAGCGGGTGCTTGTTTAAGATTGTGCTTTATGAATCCAAGGGAACGGTTAGCAGAAGCAAGGGTGACATCAATGTGGTAGTGCCAGGACAAATCAGACTGAAAGTGGACACCCAGGTACTTATAGGTAGATGTAAGTTCAACAGTATTGTTATTCAGAAGGTAAGAAGTTGGAGTCTGAGAGGAGCTTTTGGTAAACGACATATGTTTTGTTTTGTTGTGGTTGAGGGTCATTAGCCACGAAGAACACCACGTGGCTAACTGGTCCAGGTCTGATTGGAGAGCTTGGCGATCGGTGTTAGAAGAGATGTTACGGTAGATGACACAGTCGTCAGCAAAAAGGCGGACATGAGATGAAACGCAAGTGGGTAGGTCATTAATGTATATGAGAAAAAGTAATGGGCCCAGCACGCTACCCTGGGGAACTCCAGATGTCACTTGGACAAAAGAGGAGTTAGAGTTGTTAAGGGAAGTGAACTGAAGTCTATTTGAGAGAAACTCTTTTATCCATGAGAGAACATTAGAATGAATGTTAAGCTGTGCAAGTTTTAGTAGAAGCCTGTGATGAGGAACGCGGTCAAAAGCCTTCGAGAAGTCGAGAAAAATTGCATCAACTTGTGAACCAGCATCAAGAGATGTATGTAAGTCGTGAACGAAACCGGAAAGTTGAGTGTCACATGAGTAACCCCTGCGAAAACCGTGCTGATACTTGAAAATAATGTTATGGTCCTCTAAATAGCGCATGACTTGAGAATGTATGATGTGCTCCAGAAGTTTACAAATAGTGCTGGTTAGTGAGATAGGTCGATAGTTTAGTGGGGAGGATCGATCACCAGATTTGAAGATGGGAATTACCTTACCTATACGCCAGTCTTGAGGAATTAAACCTGTAGAAAATGACTGCGAGAAAATGGCTGTCAAGATGCCAGAAATGCCTGGCGCAGTATTTTTAAGTATCTTGTTGTTTATACCGGTGTGATCAGAGGCAGATGATAATTTAAGCTTATTTAGTAGAGACAAAATACCGGCCTCTTCAATGACTATTTCGGACATATACATATCATTAAGCCTGTTTAAGGTGGGGGATGAAGTAGTGTCCTCACGAGTAAACACAGATGAAAATGATTCATTAAGGAGGTGAGCACACTCTGACTGTGGAACTGAAACGCCATTGTTATCGATGAGAGACACTTCAGGATGACTTCTTGGATTAACTACACGCCAAAATCGTTGAGGGTTATTTAAGAGTAAAGACGACAAGTCATGATGAAAGAAATGACGGCGGGTGATTTTAAGAAGCGACTGGTAATCACTGTCACACTTTTTGTAACGGAGCCAAGAAACTGATAGCTTGTTCTTATCTGCTAGTCTGAATAAGCGCTTTTTTTTGTTGTTTAGTCGTCGAAGCTGCTGACTAAACCAAGGCGCACTGTTTTTGCACTTTATTGATATTATAGGAATAAACTTATCAATTAAATTAGTAAACGTATTTTTAAACAAGGCCCAGTTTTCTTCGACACTGCGCGACATAAATTGATGCAGGAACTGTTCTGAGAAAAGAGATAGGTCAGAGTTAAGTCCATCAAAATTGGCTCTATTGTAACATCTGATCCGCTTATCAGTGGTACTTTTGTTAGGCGAACAAACAATGCTACCGGTAATAACATCATGATCAGAAAGCCCGTCTAGGTGAACTATGTCGGAACAGATGTCGGGATCATTGGTTAGAATTAAATCAAGAACGTTTGCAGAAGTGTCAGAGCGCCGAGTGGGAAGTGTAATGAGTTGAGATAATGAGAAGTCTAGACAAGACTGGAGGAAAGCATGGGCCTCAGTTTCGGTAGCCGCAACAGATAGAGTCGACCAGTTTATGACAGGGAAATTAAAATCTCCAAAAATAATTAACACACATTTAGGGAATCTAATACAAACTTCACTCAAAATCCGATGAAACTCACACGAGAATGCCTCCTTCATATCAGGAGGGCGGTAGAAAACACCAACAATTATTTTAGCGGGACCACACTTCAAAGAGACGAATACGCATTCGAGGAAAGACTTAATGTGGATGAGGACCCCAAGGAACTCCTTCCTCAACGCAATGAGGACACCACCACCTCTCCGATTCTGCCTATCACAGCGAAAAAGTTGTAAACAGACCCACTGACAAAAATGTTGTTATCATGAACGGTGTCATTGAGCCACGTTTCAGTCAGCGCAATCAGTGATGCTGAGCATGAATCGACGAGTGAAGAGAGGGCGACACTTTTGGGGAGGATGCTTCTTATATTGGTGTACAAAAAACAAACGCTATGAGGGGAAGAACGCTTTGGTCGCAGCAACAAGGAAGATACTTGAGTCTGACGGGCGGGGGCGTGTATCATGCTGTAGTAGGCCGAGGAACAAGTACTGAAGCATTGGTAGGCCGAGGAACATGCACAGCGGCATTGATATCAACGTCCCAAATGTACAGGTCATTGTTCACAAAAAGTTTGTTAAAAGCAACGCGAACACGGTCACCATCTTTCTTTATTGTTTTCGAAAACTGCAATAGCTTACGGCGTTTGTCGCGGACGGCCTCAGAGTAGTCGCGTGATATGCTAAATGGTGTGTTCTTTAGTTTGAGGCCTTGACCTAACACCAATTCCACATCTTTATCATTGTAAAATTTGGCAATTATTGGACGCTTTTTAGCTGACGAAAAACCGCCCAGACGGTGAGCTCTGGCGATAGATGAAACCGTGATGCCAAGCCGGTTTGAGCAAAACTCGGTAACAAGGCGTTCAGAACACTCCCACGTCTCAGACTCGTCCGTGTCTGTTACCCCGAAGAAAAGAACATTTGATCGGCGGGAGCGATTTTCCAAGTCATCGATCTTGTCCTGCAGTTTGGAAATATTCTCATCGACGTTTACGGAAGCCTGAGGTGGAGGAGACATCTCCGCCTTAGTTTCCAGCTCTTGGACTCTTTTTGTTAATGATTCTAAGTTATCCTTTAGGGTGATATGATTCTGTAAAAGCTTATTGATGGAATCAAGAACACTTGCATTGCTAATCTCGAGTCGTTGCACTACATTAGTCACAAGGTCAAGCTTAGCCTCCTGTTCCTTCGTCATTGGCCCAGGATTTGCCTCTATATCACCACTAAGCAAAAGGAGACGCCAAAGATAAAGCACAGCCGCGCGAACACGTTTCAAAAAATGGGATGGCCACGACACCGCTAGTAAACAAACATCCTCACGGTAACCGTGGGTATCGTAGTAACTAACCTGTAAAAACATGACGGGTGAGCGAGGCATCGAAACTGCGGTGCCGTGGCCCGAAGCATCGGTGAAAAGGGCGTGCTTTTGTGCGGTTGAATCAGCTGACGTGGACCCTTGTTGCTGGACGACGAACGGCGAAGTGTCCAAACGTGGCGGTGAACTCCGAAGATGTGGCGAACACAAAGGCAGACTGAGTTCTGCAGGCGCACGATCCGTGCGGCCAGACACGTCCACGTTCCACTCGTTCACAGGGGGATGACCAGCCGTACCGGAGGGACAGCCGATAACACGTCCAAGGTAATCAGCAACAGCAGCTGTAAAAACATGACGGGTGAGCGAGGCATCGAAACTGCGGTGCCGTGGCC
>JAZHYW010002947.1:0-18673 GCA_037355805.1 Ixodes ricinus
CTTCAACCTTTTTCCAACTTTTAACACACCGTTTCCTAGGCAGCATGGAATTCGAAACAGTAGCCTAACGCTGTGCCTTTGTCGTGCCGATCAATGTTGCGTCAGAAACAGATTGGAAACAGTTGACGACATGATGTTGCGATTTTCGCGTCTGTACTACACTCATACAACGTTGCTTAAGCAACATGTCGCGCGCTGCAGTTGCGCAACATTTAAATTATGCCGCCTTGCAAACGTTGTACATTCAACACTTTTCCGACTTTTAGCACACGGTTTCCTAGGCAGCATGGAGTTCGAAACCGTAGCCTAACGCTGTGCCTTTGTCGTGCCGATTAATGTTGCGTCAGAAACAGATTGGAAACAGTTGACGACACGATGTTGCGATTTTCGCGTCTGTACTACACTCATACAACGTTGCTTAAGCAACATGTCACACGCTGCAGTTGCGCAACATTTAAATTATGCCGCCTTGCAAACGTTGTACATTCAACACTTTTCCAACTTTTAGCACACGGTTTCCTAGGCAGCATGGAATTCTAAACAGTAGCCTAACGCTGTGCCTTTGTCGTGCCGATCAATGTTGCGTCAGAAACAGATTGGGAACAGTTGACGACACGATGTTGCGATTTTCGCGTCTGTACTACACTCATACAACGTTGCTTAAGCAACATGTCGCGCGCTGCAGTTGTGCAACATTTAAATTATGCCGCCTATCAAACGTTGTACATTCAACACTTTTCCGACTTTTAGCACACGGTTTCCTAGGCAGCATGGAGTTCGAAACCGTAGCCTAACGCTGTGCCTTTGTCGTGCCGATCAATGTTGTGTCAGAAACAAATGGGAGACGGTTGACTACACAATGTTGCGATTTTCGCGTCTGTACTACACTGATATAACGTTGCTTAAGCAACATGTGACGCGCTGCAGTTGCGCAACATTTAAATGATGCCGCCTAGCAAACGCTGTACCTTCAACATTTTCCCGACTTTTAGCACACGGTTTTTTAGGCAGCATGGAATTCGGAACAGTAGCCTAACGCTGTGCCTTTGTCGTGCAGATCAATGTTGCGTCAGAAACAGATTGGAAACAGTTGACTACACAATGTTGCGATTTTCGCGTCTGTACTACACTAATACAACGTTGCAAGCAACATGTCGCGCGCTGCAGTTGCGCAACATTTAAATTATGCCGCCTAGCAAACGTTGTACCTTCAACATTTTTCCGACTTTTAGACACGGTTTCCTAGGCAGCATGGAATTCGAAACAGTAGCCTAACGCTGTGCCTTTCTCGTGCCGATCAATGTTGCGTTAGAAACAGATTGGAAACAGTTGACTACACAATGTTGCGATTTTCGCGTCTGTACTACACTGTTACAACGTTGCTTAAGCAACATGTCGGGCGCTGCAGTTGCGCAACATTTAAATTATGCCGCCTAGCAAACGTTGTTCCTCCAACATTTTCCCGACCTTTAATACACAGTTCCCCAGGCAGCATGGCGTTCGAAACAGTAGCGTAACGTTGCGTGTTTGTCGTGCCAATCATTGTTGTGTCAGAAACATATTGGGGATTGTTGCGCAAAATCTCCCAACACTCCCACAACATTCGGAACATTTTCGCAACATATCTACAACACATCAATGTTACTTGGGTATTTAGTCATTTTTAATTATTTATTGAACTAATTAGTAAGTATCACGGATTTTGTTTTACGTCCGTCCCCACGAGTAATGCGGTCCTCGTGAAAACTATAGTTTTACCTGGAATACCCTAATTTTAGGAATTTCGTCAGTCTTCGGTGAAACACCCGGTATATTTTTTGGGAGAAATCAAAAGACCCACCTTACAAACGCGTTGGATTTCAAATGAAAGCACTTTAGATTAGCACTCTAGTAGTAAGAAATCGCAACAAACACAAATAAAAACGCTCTCTTTACATTATGTTCTGTGCTGCTATTTTAGAGCGCAGCTCTTAGGCGCCCGTTTCCGGCTTGAGCGGCGTCGGCGTCGCCGTCGCCGTCGGCGTCGGTCGTCGGCGTAACTGCGCGGTGCATGATGGGCAACTTCCCCGCTAAATTTAGCGGAAAATTTTTCCCGACAAATTTAGCGGAAAATTTTCCGCTAAATCTAGCGGAAACTTTTTCCCGCTAAATCTAGCGGAAAAGTTTTCCCGCTAGATCTAGCCGGAAAATTTTCCCCGCTAAATCTAGCGGAAAATTTTTCCCGCTAAATCTAGCGGAAAATTTTCCCCGCGAAATCTAGCGGGAAATTTTCCCCGCTAAATCTAGCGGAAAATTTTCCACCGCTATAATCTAAGCGGGAAATTTTCCCCGCTAAATTTAGCGGAAAATCTTTTCCCCGCCAAATTTGCGGGGCACGTGACCCCCCCCCTCCTCGAGGTCACGTGACCCCAGGCCACGTGACCCCCTCCGAGGTCACGTGACCCCCCCGCCCCCCGTGCCTTCCCCTCCTCCTCAAGAGCTGCGCTCTAATTTGGCGTTACAGGAGTTGTAAACGGCTTTAATTTTTTTTACCCTTAGCCAATCTTGTTGGAGGCTGCTTTCTTTCGAAAAGACATACAATTATATTCATTTTTGCCTGGTACTTTTATTGTAGCAGTCTGGCACCAGAGTGTCGAACCGAAATTTATATCGGTTCGGTTCGGGTTCGGGTTCACGGCTTTCGGTTCAGTTCCGGTTCAGTTCCGGGAAGCAAAAATAACGGTTCAAACCGGTTTGAACCGGTTCGAACCGGTTTGAACCGCTAAATTGAGAATATTTTTTCCGCGTTGTTTTGGCTACAAGCACTTTTTCCACCGTGAAACGAATAATTATACAGCTTTTTATCATTCGTACGATCCACGTTTACTTCACGAACCAAACATTAAAAAAAATGGATCTATTTACTTTTGACGAAACAGTAAACGAAAAGCTAGATTAACATACAACTGGTTATGCTTAAACGCTCAAGATCTGGTTGTTTACCTCAGTCTTATATATTTTACCTGAATTGATAGGTATCACGAAGTCTGGTAGGTCGCCTAAAATACCCGTGATTGGTACAAATTCGCGTGGTAGTATTAAAAGTTGAATCCTGTGATGTTGAACTTAAAAATTAATTTCAGTGCACGAAATCATAGAATGGGCACCTCATCGCCATATATATCGTGAAATCTAATTTACAAAATACGTTTCACAATATATATCACGACAGCTGAACTAGAAGCAATCATATTTTCACAATGTCACGAAAATTTTAGGACAAGCCCTTGCAGTCTACCGTTTATAGAAACACTGATCGGCAATCACAACGCTTGTTTTCATGACCGGAATTGTTTAAACTCAGCACGGGGATGTAGGCGAATAATCATGTAGAAGAGTTATCCGATTGATCACTCTCATTTATACCTACCTTCATACTCAGATCGAATCTGGCCTTTTATAGCGCTTACTCAAGTGAACATCTTCGGCCTAGCTTGGCTGTTGATGTTCTTGACAAGATGCCGGTAAACTAAATTTGCAAATAAGTATCGCACTTTCTAATTGGTGAGTTTTTGTTAATTGAAATAAACTACTATTTCATACTATGACGTTGGAGGTACTTAATTGGTCACTTTCTGAGGGTCTGCGTGTTCCGCCACGCGCCCCTTTGTATTTTGTTTTTGTCCAGCCCACAGACACATAAAAATATTGTTCATCATATAAAAAGGCAATAACAGACTTCTGTTTGAGATGGTAAATAAGTGTCAGGAACACATAGTTATTTAAATCAGCTTCAAAATCAGACCTTTGTTTAAGCTCTCCCAAATCATTTTAGACGTGGCTATCGAGGATAAAAACGCCGGGAAATATTTGCAGCGCAGATACAAGACAATTTTAGGCGCATTTACTTATTACGTATATCTTTAAGGGGATTGAATCGTTATTTATGTTGTCAAACATTCAGTCAGCAATTAAATACTGTAAACGACTTAATTTTCGCAAAGACCTAATTTTCGCAAATTTCACGAATCTTCAAACGTGGAAACAGCGCAAAAATTTGACAAGGGACAAGTGAAAGAAGTGCACGGACAAAGCGCTTTGTCCGTGCACTTCTTTCACTTGTCCTTTGTCACAGCGCTTTGTCCGTGCACTCCTTTCACTTGTCCTTTGTCAAATTTTTTGCGCTGTTTCCACGTTTGAAGATGTTCAACCAACTCGCCCAACTTACCGCCTTGCTGAATTTTACGAATCGCCTACAATTCGCGAAAAACAGATCCCGCGAACAATTCTGTTAAAATGTAAACACATTGGAATCTATATTGAGGTCCAACGGGTCGTGAAAATTAGAACCCGCGAATTATTCCGAAACTTCAGCTTTGACATAAATCGCGAAATTTTGAGCCCGCGAAAGATAAGTCGTTTACTGTACATTTTATTGTAATCAATAAATTTGACTGCAGGAAGTTTACATAACCGCTTGAGACCGACAGGGGAGAACGATGCTCGAATATACGTCATCTGTTGAGCCTTGGGAAACGTGCTTTTTTGTTTGTTGTTTGGCAATGGAAAACACCGGGTCGTGGGGTATTCCCAAAAGAACTGTGTGCTCACATACTAGATCTGAAGGAAAATGCACGAAATGTGCAGAGAAACAATAAATGGTATTCTTCTAAATACTTCCATCCACAACGCCTTACTGCAAACAAATATACATAGAGATGATGCATGCAATGATATTCCTAATTACACATAAATAGCGCGAAGAAGAAACAATATATTTCTAATATAAATTACATTTGGACATTAGCTTGTACGAGATTGGACCTTCACAAAATACTGTCTATGGAGGCGAATGTTAAATTCGGTTTTACGTGCATTTGTTTGGGGCCCTCACTCTATAACTCTGCTTTCTCGGTCATGCGCACTCTAACATCTTATTAGGCTGCCGCAGACCATCGCGAAACTGTTATATATACTGCACAAATTTACAATTTTCACATACACTTTTTGCCAGTGTTAAGAACATCGCATTTCACCAAAAAAACTTAACTGTTTAACATGGTTTGCACGTGACGTCATCGCACTATATGCTGGTGGTCATTGCGATTTGTTCTTGCTGAGAAAATCAAATCCGGTGGTGCAAAATACACACTGCAGAAGGTTCGCGCTCAGTGCAAGCCATGTATTCGAGAGACACAAATTATTCTTGGTTCTTGCAACGTGGTGAGGAACGGCGCGAGAGTCTGGCACAACGATAGCGTGCTTTCTGGCAAAAGTATTTTTGCGAACCAAGTAGTTTTCTAGACGACGCTTTCTGATCTCTGCCGAAGATACGGAGCAGAGGAATCTTTAGAACAATGTATGTTTTAAAACTATACCCCCCACCCCCTTTCCCTCTTTTTTTTTTCGTTTCGATGCTCTTTTAGAGAACACCTTCATTCCTGAGAAACTACTTCCTCCGTTTGTGGATGTTAATTAGACAATTATATTTGTGTCAATTGTGAACAGTAATACTGCATCTATTTTATTTTTCACAGAAAAACTGTGAGGTTAGAACAAAATACGGTGGTGGTCAAAGCTTAAGGAATAACTTTATAACGACACTCCTGCCAGAATTAAAGCGGCTCTCAACGTTCGGCAGTCCCTCTGAGGCCACTAGGATAATTCTTTTCTGGTATTTCTTTCATACATTTGTAGTTCTACTTATCGTCCGATTGATAAGCCACATTTAGTTCTTTCCATGTTCATACTCTCAGGAAAACTTTCTGAGACAGTTCAGCAACAACGAAAACATGTTTGGGTGCCTCAATGATGTGTGTGTACATGTAAAATGAGTAGTGTAACAATTTTTGAACTTTCAGTAAAAACCGCTAAGAGCTAATCCCTGACGTTGATAGCTTTAAAAAAAAAAAACATCCATTAGTTTTTTTTTCGTTCAATGGCAGACACAGGAAAAACAAGGAAAGAAGCACCATTCCCCTCCTCAACTAACTAGGACAAGTGGCTACGTGATCTGACGCTAATTATATACTGTCAGTGTTCATTACAGTCATGCGATGCGGTTGGCAAAGAATGAAGCATCTGTTGAGCTTTAGACATTGTTAGACTTCGGCTATTCTCATCTTTGATTCAACACGAGCCATTACCCCAGTGTTTGGCAATGCGATTGTCATGAACCCGAGTACTTGACTCGCGCTCATGACAATCGAGTGCTTCACGGTGTCACGTGACTCGCAATGGGGAGTCGTAATGTCATGTGACATCACAGTGTCAACAATGCCAATAAATCTTGTGACGTTCTCAATATACCATATCCTTCGTCCAAGCGTTCGGCACATGCGCGAAGCCGCCATAACTTTCGTTCAGAGGTTGCACGCGGCAACGCCCGAGAGAGCTCGTGACACCTGGTGTTCTGCACTCGCAGAGCTCCTGCGAGGTTGTCGCTCATGCAGAAAGACTAAAGTTCCCTCGATGCATTGCGGCAGCGGAGGCGTAGCCAAGCTGGCTGGTAAGATCGGTTAAATCGACTGTTCAATCCCCACCCCTGCCCGTTTCGATCTGGATGAGCATCGTACCGGCGTGCGGTCGTGTATCACTACTGCGTGGTGCACGTTAAAGACCCCAGGCTAGCGGTTGTACCGCACTGGCTAAATTGCTCATCTACAGCGAGTGACTCGTCGCAACTTAAAATGGCTGACGAAAGACTCGCTGTATAAATATCACACAACCCCAATTAAGGCCACGGTCCCACTGAATGTGGCAGTTTAGGTACTTTTTGGCAGGTCATTACTCATCTCCTTTTAAATACTGTTTTGTGGGATTGATGTCATTCGAAAGGCAATGCAATCCTCTTTCATTTGATATTATGTATGTATTGGTTTATATTGTTCATGCGCATTTGTAGCGTTGCTAATATGATGGCGCGGACCCTCACTTGCTCCGCTGGTTCATGTTTTATGAACGATTCATTGAAGATAACACGGTTCCAATAGAGCAGTTTTGTTAAGATGATGTCGGAGCAGAATGTAACGATATACTTTTTTGGTATTTGCACTACTTTGTTTTTTTCAGCTTTCCAAATATTGCCCTAAAATTGACATTTTTCAGCACAAATATGTTTTTAATGACAAGCGCTAGGGCAATGAAATTAGCTACAGATGTAGTGCTTATAATTGGTAATATGCAGAAAAAAATTAATGTTGTGTAAAATGTTTTTGTTTAGATATTCTATATCAAACGTAGCACTTTTTTGTGCTTCGAGTCATGGTAATTCAAATGCCGCTGAGTAAATAATTAAACTATGGTAAAATCTTTTATAACATTTAGAACTACAATAGTTGCCCAAGAGGTGGACGGTGGCTTTTTTTTATTTTCAAAGTCATAACGCTCCGGGAGCCCTTCAAACTTACCTGTTTTTGACGCACATCTTTTTTGGACATCAAACAGATTTATTGGCATCTAATAACATTTATTGTATGGAATAGATTTACATTGCGATGTATTAGATTTTCCCAATGATCTTGCTTTGGTTTCTTGATAGTTGTAGAGTTTAGCTAATTTTAAAAACAATTAAAAACTGTTTGGGTGTTTTGTTGCGCTACCTGGCGGATGGCAGACAAAACTGCTGATTTCTAAGTTCAAAAAATTTTCGAGGGCGGCGTTGGCGTCTGTATCATCATCAATCTCCGTGTCGTTTTACCTTCACATTTAGAAAATATATTTGAAGATTTACTATCGATAAATGAACGGTTTAAGTACTGGGTCAGGTTAATAAATCTAAGACAAATAATTACACAAGCGTAGCGTGATATAAAGTGTTCATTATTCGATATAATTGAAATCAATAAACGATAAAGACGAAGAGGAAAAGAATACACCCGAGTTCACTTCATGCCTAGAGTCACTAAATGAGCTGCGCTTAAAGTATCGGCACTCCGTTCCCCAAAATTGTTTTGGGCGCCGCCATTTTGGGTCTTGTGCAGAGCAAACGCAACTGCCGATCGTCATGACCCAAAAGTGCGATTTCCTCTGCATTAGATGCGGTGCTAGGAAGCTGATGCAATATTGCTATGCTCTGTCGCGGGTTGTTTAAACATTCGTAAAGGACGGAAAAGCGTTTCCTGTGATTTTAGATAAAGCTTCAGATAACTGGCAACCATGATTTTAAGCCACAATATGGCCAAGTGTCGTTACTCTGAAGCGTAGCTAATTTACTGGCACTAGCGGAAACAATGAGGAAGAGGCAGGTGTCAAAAGGTAGTGGCTTGTGGAATCCACGGGGCTCACGTCATGGCCCCTCCAGGTATTACAAGCGTCTTGAACAAGGGCATGAATAGTGTCATTAAATAAGCTACGCTTCAGAGTAGCGACACTTGGCCATATTGTGGCTTAAAATCATGGTTGCCAGTTATTTGAAGCTGTATCTGATATCACAAGAAACGCTTTTCCGTCCTCCACTTTAAACACTTTAAACAGTTTGCGACAGAGCAAAGCAATATTACATGAGCTTCCTAACACCGAATCTAATGCTGAGGAAGCCGCAATTTTGAATCATGACGATCGCCAGTTGCGCCAGCTCTGCACAAGCACCAAAATGGCGGCGCCCACAACACTGTCGGGGAAGAGAGTGCCGGTACTCTAAGCGCAGCTCATTTATTGGCCCTACTTCCCGCGAACCTCCTTTCCCCTGACTGAAACTGAAACTAAATATGAATAATACACCATTATTATAGCTTATTTAGTTTTAACCACCTACACATAATGAGAGGAGGAAGCGGCCGGGCAGGAGAAACGCGGGTTTTATGTGCGACTGTTCTAATCAACGTTAGTTCTAACCGTCTCAGAAGAAAGAACGCGCGAGCTTGCTCTGGTTTAAAAAACGACGGTCCAAAGAAAAGAGGCGGCACGCTGTGTTCTTTGTGATTGTGCGTCTAATTGCAAATTGTTGTGTGTATGTTTATACAGCCGGAAGTTAGTCTGCCTTAGTGGGCGTCTGGTGTCTCAGGTGTAGATGAGCGATTTAGCCAGTGCGGTACAACCGCAAACCTGGGGTCTTTAACGTGCAACACGCAGTAGTGATACACGACCGCACGCCGGTATGATGCTCTTCCAGATCGAAACGGGCAGGGGCGGGTTGGGTTCTGCAGCGCGAGCTTTCGCTCCACGTGCTCCGAGCTGGTGTGCGGTAGACATGCACTCGGCCACCGATCGCCCCCGATCGCCCCCCCCCCCCCTTATATAAGTATTTGAAGATCGACGATGGACGTCGATCGTCTCGAGGTAATGTAAAGTAATAACATTATATAAATTATAAACATATTGAAGGATTGAACGACTCAATTTTTTAATTCTTGGATTGTAATATGGCGGTAGCCTATTGTACTTACTGTTTATGAAGAGCAATATGAGGTGACGAGGTAATGATTAAATTATGAGGCTCTATAAGGACGACGATATTAGTGGGTGTCGAACCACAACGTACAGTGCCAGACTTGTTTGAAGTATCATGTACCCAAAGACCTTTCTTCACCCGCAACAGAATATGGTAGAATCAATGAGGATGCTGCTTTACAACTGTACGTGGAACAGGAAAACTGCAATGTGCAGAAGTGCGGCTTATTCGTTAATATGAAGGACGGATTTCTAGCAGCATTCCCTGATTGACTACTTGGAACAAATGGCCTCGTTGACGTAAAGTGTCCCCGTTCCAAAAGATTCTTGAAGCCTACTGAAACCGCAAAGGAGTATGAGGCGAAAAATAAGAAAAGGAGCCTGGTGTGAAAGGTCCAAATCACCACCATAGCCTCTACTACCAAATACAAGGGCAGTTACACAATACACAAAGAGAGTTTTGTGATTTCGTTATATTTACACTCAAGGGCATTGATATCCAACGTATTCAGAGGGATGACACCTTCTTGTCAACCAACATAGAGCCTTTTCTACTCAAGCTTTCCATGGAAGGCCCGACTTCCGCTGAAATTCCTCACGTAGACGAGTTGTCCGACCGAATAATCTGCCATTACTCCCGATCTCGGAATCTCTCGATCTTCATTCATGGCCATAGTATCATGAGATCGAGGGGTGTGGCTCTTCGTCCGCCGAACATTGCTTCGGCGGGTGTTTTTACCTTGTAAGATGAGACCGTCGCGTGCTGCTGGAACAAGAACCTGGCGATTCTTCACTGAACTGCTTCTTCCGTAAGCTTCAAGAGGGCTTTTTCGTTTCGCACACCATCTGTTCTGCTTGCCCGTTAGTTGCAGGATGGTATGGTGCACTAATGTGATGCCTGATGCCGTTTTTTTTGTTTTTTTTTTGGGGGGGGGGGACTTGTTTGTTTTATTTTAAGCAAGATTTGGCGCGTTATCAGAGAAAAGTATTTTCGGTAGGGCAAAAGTAGGGAAAAGAGAGCGTAGAACGTCAATGACGCGTTTGTACGTCGTGGCAGGCATCGTGTAAACTTCCAACCACTTAGAGCACGCACCGACCATGACTCCGCAGATGCGGATACGTTTCGCCACCCACAGACTGAATAGTGGATCGTTTTCAGTTACAGTTCATGATGGCGCTGGACTCGAGGAAGCCTTCGACTCTTTCCACAAAGTTACACAAAGTTAGCCCAGGTGCCAGCACTTTTGTCGAAAGCGGTAAGTGTTCGAAACGTCGACAACGTCGGTAGCCACGTGCTGTGCTTGACACTGGACGCTTACCATTCGCTGAGAAGAAACTTGCTTATTCGTCTGCCACGAGTCGTCCGATATCAGGTCATCACCGCTACTCCATCTCCCGACAAAACAGGTTGTCATTGTCCGCATGTCCATAGTTAGCAATCACGTGAACTTATAAATTCCCATACGCTCATAACTTGCCGTCGCTAAACGCCGTTCATTCATAGCGTCTTCATTGCAAATAAACGTCTTCCTATTTATTCTGATGGTTTTCATCATACTCCTCCTAAGCTGTACTTACAACATTATATGTGTCGGTACTTCCGAAAATATTGCAACGGCGTTTGTTTTCTGGGAACTATAATGTAACAACCTTTACAAAATCTTCCGGATCCCGTGAAACACAATATTTCGTTATGTCACTTTTCGGTCGTCATTATAATGGTGAGGTAAGTACCGTAAATTGCGAAGCAGTTTACTTGACGTCGGCTTCCACTGGTGTCTTGGAAGATTGAGTCATTCGTGCATTCCTGCAGAAGAAGTTTTCATTGAAAGAATATTGACACGTCAATCAACAATTGATTCCTTCTTGGTAAGATTTATTGCGAAAGCCCGTCGCAACCGCCGAACCGCATGTCCCTATATCAGCCTGACATTCTCGCATAGATGAGTTTGCTGGGCCACGCTATTGAGCCAGCTGAGCACAGCTGGCAGCGGCGCGAGCAAGGCCACGAGGGGAACGTGATGGTGCTCGAGCCATCCCACCGTGAACCAATGTTTCGGCCACCCCACGGGTGCGTGTCGCCATCTATTGGTTGAACTAACGCCTTGTTCAAGATGGCCGCCGTGGGACCGCAGCCTTAAGTCGACTGGACGCGAGAGACTCACATGACTATGCCGCGGGGCCACATGTGACGTGACATTACTGGACAGCAAGTCTTGAGCACCATGATGTCGCGTGACCACGTGACACACGATTTATCACAGCGCCATTCCAAAAGCACCGCAAAAAGCCACAATTTTTAAAACATTGCAATTCGGTATTTGACAATTTGATCACCATACAGAAATGACTGCCCATTTCTATTTCTCAAACATGCGTTCTGCAAAAAAAAATACCGTGAACGTTTTGAACCGGTAACCGGTTATATTTTTTTCCGGTTCAGTTTCGGTTCCAGTTCAAGATGGCGGCAAAGATTTCGGTTCGGTTCAGTTCCGGTTCGGCTAAAAATAACGGTTCAGTTCCGGTTTCGGTTCGGTTCGGTTCCGGTTCGACACTCTGTCTGGCACAACAGGGATGCCACCCATTGAAAACCATGAGCAGACACTTGAATAAAAGTCTCGTGCTAACCCGAACTCCAAAATGCCGAGCATACAACGCGCGCTGATACGGCCGGATAAAGCGGGGGGGGGGGTACCACATGTACCAGAATGCACCGCGGCAGCGGTGGCACCGCGCAACTCCTCTAGTCAGTTACAGGGTTGAAGAAAAGTTGTAAAGGGAAAGGAGGCCAGGGAGGAGGAAGCGGGCGAAATGCTGGAGAGGGGAGGAGGAAACAACCTTCTATCTTCAGCATTTTGTCTGCCTCCCCTACCTAGCCAGGAAACTTTTCGTAACCTATCACTAACTTTAGTGAGATCGGTTTATTTCACAGAGGCTTATTGCGGAGTAGGCGCCGTTTAACCGAGCGTTCTGTTGCACGTCAAAAGAGCCCCAGGTGGTCCAAATTATCCATCGGTCCTCCGCTGGGGTGTGCCAGATACTTGTCGTTGGTTTGGCACGTAAACCCCTAATTTGATTTTTTTTTCTTGCTTTAGGGTTATCGCTGCCATGAACCCAGTAAGAGGGACGGTGACTCAACGGAAGAAAAACAAAGAGCATTGCTTGACGCCCAATGTTGCAGCACAAATAACAGTACTGCACGATTGTAACTTTTAAACATTGAAAACTTGAAAACACATGTTCCACCCAGACGTCCTACCTGCTAACATTGTTTGCTTTCTGTTTTCTTTCAATAACAGCTTTAATAGTAGTTTATTGTAATTAATGCGAGAACAAAACATTCTTACGCAGAGAATATGTGATTGATGCAGGTGTAATGCGAAATCAGGACGGACAAAAACAAGAGAAGCGACACAGCACAGCCTAAGAGAGGCATTCAAAGCAGGGCAAAATAAAAAGCAAGCCTGCTCCGTGTCTTGTCTCCCCTGTCATTTGCCCCTCGTTGTTTGGTAGATTGCCACTGCTAAGCGAAATTAAACTCTCACAGACATCTTCCCATACATGTAATTGCCATTCTAGCTTAGTGACCGGCACATTAAAGAACAGTTATTAAAATTATTCTTACATTTGGCAGATTTGATATTTGGCGGTGAAACAAGGCGTCTGCAAAATATGACTTTTCTACCAAAGTGTTAATACTAATATTACTACGCGACATGTGTGTACATAGGCATCTAATTAGTAAAGCTTAAATAGTAGCGGAGGTAATAATATACTCCTAATTACCTTTGGTATGGTGCATGCTTCACTAGCTTTTACGCCTAGTAACGATGTCGGGGGGCAGTATATCAGCAGTGAGGTCATATTTTGCCTATGCCGTGCTCCATCTTCGAATATTTCATCTAATAATTGTAACAAATTAATGCAAGCACGAAAATTTATTCCATGAATGTAAACGAGAGAAAGTGTAAAATTACGTAACTAAAACAGAGAATATTTGTCCTTGGGCTTTCACAGTAATTGCTTTCACGAAACATGTAACGTTACAGAAGTTATCTTCCCTCGTATTTTTCTGTACTTGATTTAACGGAACTTGTTATTTTACATAAATTGTCTGTACTGGAATTTTTCTGGGATTGGTTGAACAGAACTTGTGATTTCAATCATTTTTGTGCTGGGATATTTCTGGGATTTCTTTAACATGACTTTTGGTTTTACGTAAATCTTCTGTGCTGGGATTTTTCTGTAACTGCTTTCACAGAACTTGTGATTTTGCATAAATTATCTGTTAGTGAGAAACAGAAAATGTATGTTGAATAACAGAAAAATTAAGAACAGAAAACAGAACTTTAGAGAAATTTTCTGGTAGACCAGCTTATTTATTTATTTATTTATTTATTTATTTATTGCGTCTAAAGGCCCACAGGGGGCATTACATAGAGGCGGTACATGGAATGTCATCATAGTCGTACAATGTTGCAAGTGTATGAAAATATAAAAGGAAACAATCACGCTAACAGAACTCAATAACGCGTAACATGGTGCATGGTCACGCACACCGGCATGTAATAATTTTTAATGATTAAAAAGTAATACAGGAGAAGTTTACAAGTGCTACTAAAAGGAGTGTACACGGAAAACCTTAGAGAAAAGACACTCAGCGATGGTGAAATTAACAGATGAAAATATAAAGGTACCAAACGTACACGTGCAACTTAGAAAAGAAAAACAAAATAGATGTCATGATAAAGAGCCACGTAACAATGAAACCAACGTGTCATGGTTTGTTGTCTGTGCGATTTGGCTTGCCAACCCATTCCAGTCGCCTATGGCCTGCAGAAGCGGGGAAAATTTATACAAGTTAGTTTTTGCGAAGGGAATATGAACTGTGGTGGGGTGATCATGACGAGGAAAGATACGGGGGGTGGGATGACGTTATTTTTGCGAAATTCAGTTGAGGACCGAAAGAGCCTATGGAAATACGATAACCTAGCAAGATATCTTCTCTGCTGATGTGTTTGTAAGCCAATTGAGGCTTTAAGTTGTGTGACGCTTACAGGTGCGTATTGTTTGAGTATGAATCGAGTTGCTCTGTTTTGAAGAGATTCTAGCCGGTCATTTAAATACTTTTGATGCGGGTACCAAATTATAGATGCATACTCCAACTTTGGTCTAATCAGGGCAGTATATGCTAGTTGTTTTGTTTCTTTTGTTGCCATGTACAAATGTCTTCTCATAAATCCTAAAGATTGATTTGCTCTTTTAAGAATGTAGTCTATATGATTATTCCACGAAAGATTATGACTTAGATGAATACCCTGATATGTGAATGACGTTACTTTATCTAATTTTGAATCTATGAAGGTGTAGTCATGATGTGCAATGGAAGAACGGTTTGTAAATGTCATCGTTTTCGTTTTTTCTATATCTATTTGCATTTGCCATGTCTCACACCATAGCATTATGCTATTCAAGTATTTTTGAAGGGAAATGCAATCTGATTGATTTGATATATGACGGTATACCACACAGTCATCTGCAAACAGTCGAATTTTTGATGAAACATTGTTAGGGAGGTTATTTATATGAACTAAAAACAAAAGTGGCCCAAGAACAGATCCCTGTGTGCTTAAAGTCTCCCGTAAGTTGAGGGGGTCGCAACAAGAAGGTGTGGGGGGGGGGTTCTTTGACGAGGTGTACTAGATGCACATAAAATAAACACCACTGCTGACTCAGCACATGCTGTACCTGCAACCCTTAAATTACTAATCCCCAAATGTCACATCTCTCAAAACAAGCTACTTTATTGCGAGATATGATTTTGATTTTACTAATGCTGGGGCAGTGGAAGAGGGTCTCAGAATATCGTTAAAATGAGTGGGGGGGGGGGGTCCGAGACCCCTGAGACCCTCCAGGCTTTAAGCCCTGCCTGTGGCACTCCAGATTTAACACTTACGGTGGGGGGGGGGACTTATGGCATTTGCTATTACGGTTTACTTTCGGTTGCTGAGGTATTCTCGAACCCACGTAATTAGCTTTGCGTTAATTTTAAGATATTGCAATTTTCTAATGAGACGACTGTGTGGTACACGATCAAAGGCTTTTGCGAAATCTATGCAAACTGCGTTGATTTGCGAGGATGCACGGATGTTGGTGTGCAGGTCAGTTATCAGTTCAAATAGCTGAGTTTCGCAAGAAAGACCGCGTTGAAATATATGCTGGTTAGAAAAAAGTATATTGTTAGTGGCGAGATGCTTCATCACGGGTGAATAGTCATATGTTCTAGAAGTTTGCATGAAACAGATGTTAAGGATATGGGCCTATAGTTTTTGCACAGTTTCGGTTTCCGGATTAGAAAATTGGGACTACATTTGCTAATTTCCAGTCGGTCGGCACACAACCGGTGTCAAATGACTGCTGGAGAATTTGTTTTTTACAGAACTTTTTGTACAGTGTACCCAAATTAAGCTTGGAAATAAGTTGAAAGAAAACATCATGCCGTATGCGACCGAAGGCTTTTGCAAGGTCGGCCTGTAGCATTGCTACCTGATCCGTTTTATTTGCTCAGCACTCAAGTGCACGTCTTGAAACATAAATGTTAGTTTGAATTCACCTTCCTTGCATTCCACACGTTTGGTGCGGCCCAACCAGTTCCCATAAAAAAGAAAAAAACTGAAGCCTAAGGGAAAATATTTTTGCAAAAATCGAACAGTCGACGTTACATAAAGTTATAGGAGGTACTCCTCTACGTGACGTAACTTGGCTTTGTCCTGCGACTTGGGGATTTACACTGTATTCGTTCTCAGAAATGTGAGAGGCAGCGAGTCAACGGAGAGGGCCTTTTGAAACACGAAAAATAACATCACACATACGACATGTTTAAACATTATATAAAAATCGGCAATAATTTCATCAAGTGCTGGTGATTTTTCTTTGGCTTATTCAACCACGGCACTCTCGGTCTCACTTAAAGAGATTGTATCTACTAGTATTGCCTTTCTGTCTTCCTCTATCTGGGCTATCTCAGAAAGTGCGCTGTCGATTTTTCGAAACTCATTCGGCCGTGCTCCTGCACCGAAAAGATCTTTGTAACAAAAGACAATGACTCGTTCTATTTCAATCTTATCCGTGCAAATAACATCGGTGTCTTCAATCTTTTATTTCTTTACTTGCAGCATAGTTTCTTTTATCCGCGATTGCCCTCTTAGTACGTAGTTCTCCCAGAAGGAGAACACTTTGATCGTGACCGAACTACTGCGCCTTGATTACGTTGGTAGCTAATCTGCTCCAACTGCATGGATCTTACTAAAAACGATATCTGTCGTTCCATTCCCGGGATTCTCGCACTCGGCGTTAAGAATAATGCGCACTTAGAATTGCAAAGATGTACTTTTCTTCTTCAAGCTAGCACAATTTCGCATGACCTCTCAAAAGCCGTTTGCATAATTCCTTCTTTGAAAATTTGCCACTTTTAAAAAGGGCAACCACCATCATCCTCAATATACCCCGATAATAATTTTTTTACCTTTTCCACAAAATATTTGTCTGTCAAAAGCTTTGCACTGAACTTCAAAGGCTCCACTTAAACGCATTTTTCTTTTTACCACTTTCTTCAATCGTCGACAACACAAAACAGTGATCACTAAACGACACTTGATTAACAGAATACCCAAGAGGTGATCTTCCAATATGTTTGATACTTAAATCCGGTGTAGCCTAGCAAGAGACGCTGCCTGAAAATGCGTAAATAACATTTGTTTGCCCCAGAAATAACTTATCCTACGTGAATAAGATTTCATTTTTCTATTACGTCTATCAGAAGAGAAGCTACCCTATCAAAATTTTCGTTCACTGGCACTCTACCCACCGCGTTGCAGATTCTGTTAAAATCACCCATTAGCACAGCTGTCCTGTCGTAATCCAAAATCTTCCCAGCCCATGAAAAAAACAAATTCTCTCTCAGGAGGGCTGCAGGGCGCATAGATGCACACTTTCGCCGCTGCATTACTCCAACACAAAAATTGCACATACTAAGCCGACCTTCTTCGTCTCTGGTAACTGTCAAATCAGACAACGGGATCGACTTTCTCAGAAAGAACAAAACACACCGCGGCGGTGCCAACTGCATGAGAAACACATACCACGTAAGATGAGAGAAATGGCTTTAACACTTGCGCAATTTGCTCGTCCTCGTGCATTTTTGTCTCTTGGATAGACAGAGTGACGAATTTAGACTCAGACGTACAGCGATGTGACTGGCCTGTTTTTTTCTTTTACCATAGGTCCTTGGCGTTAAGGGGCAACTCCACTCAAATCCGAAGATCTTGGGATTATCAGTGACTTCGCATCAAAAAGCCCTAGTAAAAGACACTGCGTCATTTCTATCGCAAAAAAATAGGATACATATTTTTAAACTTAATTTTAAACACGAGAAGAAATCGAAACCGAAACTTCGGCTCCGTTCGGCAACATTGGCCTTAGGCAGCCAAGAACATGGCTATCACGTGTTACGGGATATCCCGTGATCCCCCACACAACGACGGGCCGGAATAGGGCGGGAGAGTGCCAGGCGCAAGTGTCCTCAGCACCGCACTCTTCACCACGTTTTGGTGTCTACGACATTCGACGACGTTTGCAAGACTGCGGGATAAGCTTGCGCACGCAGTGTTCGTAGTGTGGACGAAACTCGGGAGACAATAATCAGAAACGGTGGGACGACGACGGCGGTTGTTACGCGGGAGACTGCGTCACAACCGCCGTCTCCCGCGTTGGGGGTTCAAGTGATACCTCGGTTGAGCTAGGCGTGGTGTCGTTCCGTCGAACTTGCCGCAGCAGGTCATATCACACGAAGCAGAACGTCCAAGGCTAGAGGTAAATATACCAAACATAGATAACTGTGTGTGATTCCCCGACTACCCGATTATCCTCACTGCTGCAGGCGCCTAGCGCGTCGTGTTTTCCGAGGAAGGATAAAAACTAAGAGGCGGCATCGCTCCAGGACCCCGATTTTCGATATTTCAAAAAGAAGCATAATGCACTCGCAAATACGTTACAAAACATGCTTTCCAAATGCCGTTATTCAATATTATTAAATGGTCGCTTACAAAGTTTTTTTAGTTTCATTATCGATTACGTCACAAATAAAAAGAAGAAAGGAGGTGAGAAGAGGAAGAGAATGGCGGGCAAAGTTAAAAAGCACACGAGCGGGTGAAAATATTTTTTTGTCGCGTTGCGGTGTATTTTTTGTGTCTATGACTACAACTTGCATCGTTTTAGAAAGCAAAAGAAAATACGACCTTTGGTG
>JAZHYW010002948.1:0-49377 GCA_037355805.1 Ixodes ricinus
CTGTTTTGTTGAAGTCGCGTAACCAGCCCGTATTCCGAAATATCTGCCCCCGAATTTTCAACATTAACCCGACTTTTCTCCACTCAATCCGGCAAACCCACGAAAGTCGCCTCTATAGCCGAACTTTGCTACATTAGCCGCATAAAAGTACGAAATTCGGTTAAGAATATCGCGAAACACAGGCCGGTTACTCGAATTCTACATTTTGGAACAGTCTCGACATACGACCGCCTCAAACGTTTATTTACATATACAACTTAATTACTGTAATTAAAAAGTTAATTAACAAAATGCTGGTAATTATTCTGATAATGGTGATGGTTATATTTCCATCTAATGTTCGCCGAGCAACATAAACAGGGTGTAAAAACCGCATTCAGTTAAATCTTCACCTTTTATATAAAATTCGGTTCAGGTAAGAAAAAACACCTATATATTATATATGTGCATATATTTTGTTTCTTGGGGTTAGCTATCATGACATTACTTTGTGGTGGGTGCATCTAAGGGATTTAACTCTGTACTAAAGCTAAAAGTGTTGCAATGTCAGCTGATCTTCTATCTATATTTCTGCAGGAATAGTTGTTGACCTACCACTAAAGTTTAAATGTAATTTGTAATTTGAGTAGAAGTTACTCGGAAAAATTAATTAAAGTAAACAAATGATACATAAATAAAAATGTAATTCAAAGTTACTAAATTGCACATGGTTGAAAAACCCGGAGACTGCGGGTAAGCGACACAACACTAAAAGTCTCTATAGATACTTTTTAGTGTTGTGTCGTTTACCCGCAGTCTCGGGTTTTTTTCAACCAGGTGCAATGTACACCAGCTCGTTTGCGCCCTTACATTTTGTTCTTTACTAAATTACTCAGAAAAGTAGTTAAACTACAGTAATTTGAGTAGAGTAGTTGAACTAGGTACAAGTCTGCTTTGTGGTGGGTGCATTTAAAGGTTTTAATCATGTACTGAAACAACAGGCGTGCAGTGACACTGCAATCGCTTGTGCGTGAGTAAACAACACAAATCAGTAATAATATAAGCCAGACCTGGGCAGGTGAAGGTATAATGAGCACAAAAGAAGTGGCTTCGTCATCCTTGATTACAGTGCAGTCTGCACAAGTTGTACCACTCTCATGAATAAGACGAGCGCCCAGTTTTTGTCCTGCTTTGCCCACAATGCGGACAGATGTTTCCTTCCCCAGTTCAAATGGGACATTGAACATGCACGTCAACGTCTTCACAAACGTTTTTGATGCTTTCAGGAGCTGTACAAAGAAACAGAAGACGAAACCTTACTTCTGAATATGTTGAGTCTTTACCCTAGATATAATAACGGTACATTTAGTTTTATTGGTTTATAATTTTCCAAAGAAATCACAAAATACTTATCTATGGCGAGAACACTAGGTAATATAGAGATAATCTCAGAACAAGCCCCTGGCATTCATATGGTAAGTGGTGCCCGCTAACGTTGCACTCATCTCTCTCGCTCCATTTATATAAAAGGGATTCAAAATATCTTAAAAAGGAAACATTATCCGCAGCGTTGTTGCGCCTTTGATCAAAGCTTCATCACTGTTCCACTCATTTTCTGAGCCTTATTATATTTATTTCTTCGCCAAGATGAATGGCTAAAACTCGCTTGAACAGTGCTCGGCTTGAATCTCGCGATTAAAATATATATTTTAAAATAACTTAGGTCTGTAAAAGAGACTGCAGTTAAAAGAACAATTATCGGGACCCTACTTTCAGGTACAGCCTAGAGATCAAGCTTAGAGAATGAGAAGGTTGGGATTCTGCTGAGACTTAACAATGAAGACCTCGACAAGCCCTGAGAAATACAAAACGACTTGCTCAGTGAATCAGACAGTAAACGTTTCGTGCTTAAACATATGTATTGCATCGTCATTTGTTGAGATGCTTTTAAAGAAATGCATTAGTTTGATATCTCTAGTGCTCTGCTGGATAATAGCAAAACTGGAATTCTTTTGTGTGTGCCGTACTGGATCCCCTGAAAAGTGCTTCACAAGGCGAGTGAATCACTTCCGAATAAAAGAGTATCGTAATATATTTTTTATTCTGTTGCTTAAAGGAGCGGTGCAACGATATTCAATTGGAATGTTTTTCACTTTCCACGAGCTTACTGGCACAAGTGGGACTAAAGAATACTGGCACGGAACGCCACTGGCCAAGAAACTTCTTTGTTGCGGTGTAATTTCAAGAAAAATAAACCATCATTTTCATTCAATCTCTCCTTTGCAAAATTTGATGACGTAACGTGGGGATCACAGTACAACTGAATGACGTTATTTGAGTGCGGTTCATAGATTGGACCCGAGCATTGCGTGGGCACTCGATTTGGGATCGTGATAATTACTAGCTCGAGAAGCATTCGGGTAGTGGCCCGTGTCCAATCGCTGCAACGACGACAATAGCCGAGCCATAACAATGTCTGGAGCTCAGCGTGTGTCATGTGCTTTGTCAACCCCAGCGCCTGGCTAAGAACAACACTGGCGGCATATAATCGGCTCCAAATCACGTATCCGCTTGTTCTGGCTGCGAGTTGAGGGCATGAACGCTGCTCGTTTTTCTTTAATTTTTTTTCTGGGACTTGTATTGCATGGGGTGAAAAACTAACGCGTGTTTTATAGGTCATTAACGTCAGGGATCCGTTCTATGCGGTATTTGCGCAAAGTACAAAAATCGTTGCATCGCCCCTTTAACGCTGTGTGTCTGGTCGGTGACATAGAATCGCAATATTAATATGAAAACTATGAATCGCACAAAGCAACGAGCGTTTTTTTTTAATTTAGAAGCGAATTGATTGAGTTACATCGTGAAGAATAATGAAATATGCACATGCACATTGAGGTGTATTATATCCCTGAACCTTACGGAAGCAAGCGTGTAAAGTGGAGTTCCCGTTTATAGTGCCTAGAAGCATTTACCAGTGCGCAGACCTCAACAGGATCATTCTTCAACTGAGACTGGGATTATTCTACGGATAAAATAAATAACATATATAAACATCTTAGTGAAAAACCCGAGACTGAGGTAATGACAGACGACGACAAGGAGAAGAGAAGGAGAACGTCTCAACCACAGCTAAACCTTTATTGAGGAAGGAACCCTTCATATAGGGTTGAAAAAAGAAGGAAGGAAAGAGAACCCTTCTTCACATCACCTCTCACCACAAAAGACACGACACCGGACCTCTAACAATGGGGTCAAAGCAACAAATGAACTGACAGCACCAAAGATGACACGTCAAAAAAAAACACGCTGGGAAAAACATAGAATGCACTGGACCTTCCACTAAAAAAGTCAGCTATAAAACTAAAAAAAAAGGTAACAATACCATTAGAGATTTAGAAATCGCTTCCATTCCGCATCTAAAGACAAAGAAGGCTTTTTCACTCCATTCCCATGCTTCGTTATCGCGATTGACTCTTTCAACAGGCGCTTGTGGTCGTTTTTTTTCAGTTATAATTGTGGTTGTAGAGTTCCGTAAAGGCACGCAATTCCTACACTCCTGAATATGCTTGGATACCTCGGAAGATGGATCCTTGTCTTTGACACAACGTTTATGTTCACCTAGTCTATCATTAATACAACACTTTGTTTGACCTATATAGCACAAACCACAATCAAAAGGGATCTTGTAGACTATACCTGAAATACATGTAACACACTTTTCCCCGTGTTTTATTAAACAACCTTTCTGGGCGGACGCCCAGAAAGGACGGTTCCCTTTCCTTCCTTCTTTTTTCAACCCTATATAAAGGGTTCCTTCCTCAATAAAGGTTTAGCTGTGTTTCAGACGTTCTCCCTCTCTTCTCCTTGTCGTCGTCTGTCATTACCTCAGTCTCGGGTTTTTCAACAAAATGTTTAATATACACCAGCTCACTTGCGCCCTTACCGTTCTGTTCTGAACATATATAACTCCACATTCCTAGTACCCAGATCAATAAAAGCCAAGCACTAAATATATTAAAGGAAGCGAAGCACACTTGTGTTTAATTTATTACGCGTTTTCTAAAGTCGTCTCTTTTTTTTGGTGCAGGCAGTTTAGTGCTTCTAAAAATGTAGGCTTGTATAACTAAGTGCCAAACTCCTTTGAGCACACTGTTCCAGATCACCTTTTCAGGTCCCTTTCCACACAGGGAGAACTAATGTTATTCACTCACCAGCACAGGTTGCTGCCACTCCGGAAGATTTGAATAAACTACCTCAGTTAAGGCTTCTTCGAGTGCCATCTGTGGTCCATCTTTGACATCTCCAAAGAAAAAGGCTTTTCCACCTGTTTTCACTGAAAGTCTGTAGAAGTCGTCAAATACCAAAGCAAAGATGTGCAGGACCACATTTTTTTCTAGTATAGCCGGGAAAATATTAGCAGTGTCCTCGCTCTGATTTGATTTGGAGCCTACAAATATGCACACTGAAGCACCATCGGGCGATTCACCTTGTGACATTAAAACCTGTTAATTAGAAAAACATTTATAACTAGGCTTAATAAAGAGTCTTCAGAACTTACCGTCAAGGATCTCTCTACTCCGCAGGCGACACAGGTATCGCCACCAGGTCTAAGAGACCTGATAGCATTCGCAAATTTTTCACGGGTCGCTGGGCCAATGACAGCAAGGGGGTATTCGATGTGACTGCCCTCGTTGAGTGACACAATACTTAGTCGGTCTTCATCCGGAAATACACTTCGAATTATGTAGACAGCCGAACGTTTCACCAGACTGAAAAGCCTTGGCTCCTAAAATATTGAATCAGATGTTTGCATTAATGAGGTGCATTTACTAGACACGAAAGACAAACTTTCAAACAAAATATCCCTGATCGGAAAGATTGTTTTACAAACATCAATTTCACGGCTATAATGTATTTAATGTTTCCGCAAGTTCAAAATTGTGCAAGGAACAAATCTAAAAAAAATCAGTCTTTTTATTGTCGACGCCAGTTGTTCAGGAAGCAGTATAATTTCTGTGAAATTCCGAAAGCATATACAATCTTTTGGTGTCGGGATTAAAAGTGCTGAAAAATACTGTAGAAAATATAATTGAGATTTAATCACTCACAATCATGCTTGAAGTGTCAAAAACAAGTACAGTTCGCCTTCCCCGCGCCTCGATATGTTGAATCACACGAAATACCACATCGGGTATTGTCTCAAGTGCAGGGCCTTGCAATCTTGGTCAAAAAAGGATGCGGTGTAATGAAATCATTAATGGGTAAAACTCTTCATGTTAACAAACGTGTCAAATAAGACTAAACGAGGCTTACTCATGGTAGTCCTCGCTCTCCCTTATAACAGCCCAGGTTGGTTTAGATGCGCAAGTTTCGTAATGAGAATTTTTTGTTTGCGAAATGTCGTCATTACCTTCCTCGTCGCAAAATCTGAACACCTGTAAAAATAAAGTAATACCAAATGTTTGATCACGCGAAACTCTAATAGAAACCACATAACATTTGCAAGGCAGGTATCACCACTAAGCTCCCGAAAAAATTAATCGCACTGTTACTTGTATGAACGTACATTTTGTTTTACGTCATAAAAAGTGACATGCATCAGTGAGCTGCATTTTTTAGATTAGAACGTGCAGATAACACGCTTCGCCTAATGACGAATTTGTCACGGTAAATTAGGCAGATGCTATTTAACTTTTCTCATCTGTAACTCTTTTGCCAATTTAAGGTAACAATTTATACTATTGAGCGAATGCTTGAGCCAAAGCTCTTTTACTAAACAATTTAGTTTTACTACAACGCCAGAGAAACTGATTTTATATTTGAGGCGGTAAAAAGATAAGGGCATCTTTAAGAACATAACTGTGTTACGTGAGAGGAACTTGGGTATGGGATTTGTATGTCAAGATCCGCTCTACAACAGAACACGATGAAGAGACATCACGTAAACATGAGCTAGCGCACACCAGCTCGGAGCACATGGAGCGAAAGCTCGCGCTGTAGAACCCAGGGATCCTGGGTTCGATCCCCACCCTTGCCCGTTTCGACCTCAATGAGCATCATACCGCGTACTGTGGTGAATCACTACTGCTTGGTGCAAGGCAAATACCTCAGGGTTGCGGTTGTAATGAACTGACTAAATTGCTCACCTGCAGCTGAGAGACAAGACGCCAGTTGAGGCAAACTAACCCGAGGATGTTCTAACATACACACAAACACACATCACGAAACAATAAAACGAGCAAAAATTAAAGAGCCAACTGTTAATTTTACCTGCAAACCTTCGGTGCAGAAAAGGTGGCAACCGCTGTCAGGGGGATGTCCAGAATTGTCAAATACTCCGTACCGAAAACGAGCCCACTCGTGAGTTAAATGAAACACTGAAAAATATAATCGACGCATCATTACCCTTTGTTCAATACACTACTTTATATTTAGAAATAAACCGGAGCGTCCCTAGAAGCACGAAAACGGCGCCGCGCATGCGCGATGGGTTGGAGACAAGACGCGCGCCGTGCTCCATTAACCAACCATTAGCGTGCGATGTCGGCGTCGGTGTAAGAACCCGTGCTCTTTTTCGCGTTGATATTGTTGACTCTACGTATTCATAGCAATGTTTGAGTATGTTAGTGGCCTCATTGAACTTGACAAGATTCCTTGCTTCGCAAAACTTCGCGCCAGTAATGTAACGCGCGGCGATCTATTCCACGTGGACTCCGCAGAGTGGACGCTAAAGCTTGATTGACGTAATAAGCAGAGAAGCACCTAGTACAAGGAAATGTGAAAGACGTATAGAGGACATGCACTAAACTCGTAACTGACGTTTAATAGAGAGCTTATGAAAAAAAATGTTAAGGGAATTTTAAGTTTTAATGTAATGGGAACTAAAATGTAGAAATAAATACAATATTATTTCCTGAGCTTGCTGTTCATTAATATATCTTGCCACAAATATTCTGATTATCATAAATTGAAGGCCACGTTTAAAATTTACAGATAAAACACGATGGGGAAAGTAATTCAAGGACGATATTTTCATGTAAAAAGCAAGATGGCCATACCATCTAGAAATAACTAAGGTGCTGTAAAAAGGCCCAAATTGAGCACCACACCTAAAATGCACGGAGTGCAGATGGTGTTTACCATTCATTTCTTAGCAACAAAAAGTCTAGAATCTTAGAGAGTAGGGAGTGTAGAACGTGCAGATGTGTTAATTAAAATGTAACAAACATCTGGAGGACAAATATATCCAATACTGCAGGTTATTTCAGGCAAATCAAATTAAACTTAGTTGTTACTGTAAAAAGGCGAAAATATTGTTACTCCAGGATATATATACCCAAATAAAATAGGAATCCACCCATTGTAAAAACAAAATAACAAACTACAAGGGTACAAATATTAGCTTGAGAAACCTAGCACACTTCAAATGTGCCACAGGTCTGATCTAACACAAAGAGCAAACATATATCAGCAACCAATGGGGTCATATTGAATACCTCTTTCACAGTTAGGACACACAAGGAAGGCTTCCATTTCGTGTGGTTGTGAAGAAAAAAGGCTCGTGGCAACGAGCCATGTCAATGTATCTCCAACAACACCTGTGAACTCTACAATTGAATGACCCATTCCTCATCCCCAATCCGGAGTCGGTGTTAGGCTATCTAAAAACTATCTTTTAACCGTGTGTTACGGCCTGTTTCTCGTTGTACAAAGCTTATTTTACTCAATCCCTCTCGAAGAATTGTTTACTGCGTTGAGAGAACGTAATGAGAATGAAAGTGACGTATTAAAAACAACTGTGGTAATCCAGTGGATTCCTTCCTGGAACTTCTAAACTTCATCTTTTGTTCACCGTGGTCAAGTTTAATGACAATTCATAATACAAAATAAAGGTATACGCATAGGATCGTTTGGCTCCGTTTGTGGGTGATTTATACCTCTCTAGATATACGAGAGCCACTGCTGAAAATATTACCATTGTTCAGGTTACATGTATCTTCGGATATTTAGATGATTGTCTTGTACTCTAATACACGACCAGTGGGCGAATCACAACTGGTGCAAACCATTAAAGCTTTGTTCGTCGAACAGGCTTAGGAACTCAACTACACACACGAATTAACAAAAAACCTGACCCTGCAATTTCTTCATCTGAAAATAACATTCAACAACGAATATATGTGCTGGATGTATTCCCCGCGTCCGAAGAAAAGTCTACTTCAGTATGAGTCAGCGCGCACCAAACGCGTTCACAGAAAAATCATTGCAATTGCCTTGGGTGCAGCACTAAAACCTCTTGCGAACACGCAGCAGGAGAGAGTTTCAACAACCAAGTGCAAAGACTTTGAGCTTTAGGATGCCCAATATCCGTTATGTCCAAGATCGTCCAAAATATGTTGAAACCATATAAAAAAACAGACAATTATCCTATCTTTGTAACACCCTACGTTCCCTGCGTGTCCCACAACGTAAAGCGAGTGGCCGCGAAATTTAAGCAGCAAGACTTTCATGACCAGTGTAAAGTCACAATGACTCGGAAGTTCATTGAATTTCGCGCATCAAATACAAAATCCCGTTACCCTGTGGGAAAGTCTATGTGGAACAGTCTGGGGGGTATATGAACGTTAGACTCAGAGTGCATGCAATGTCCCTTAAATCATCACCGTCGGGCCATTTAGCAATGCATCTGATGGACTGTAGTTGAACCCCAATATTTATTGACAGAAAAGTTCTCAAGTTGTTTAGTGACCAAACAACTAGAGAAGTGATGAAGCGAAAGAGATGGCATCGAAAGGTCAAGCTGGCATGAGTTCGGCATCATTAGCATTGTCGACGACAGAGCTAAAATTGATTGATTGGTGTCCCTAAATTACCATCATATTCCTCCTTTTACACGTAAATATTGTCCTTGAATTCCCTACATTTTTATATTTTATGTGCAAATTTTTAACATAGGCTGTGATTTGTGTTAATCAGTATATTCGTGAGATTATTCATGTTAATAGATGACACGCTCAGAAACTAATATTGTAAATAAGTCCACATTAAAAGTCCACAACTTCTTTGAAATCTAAATGCCATTAACATCTTTATTTTTACCACCATTTGATCAAACGTCAGTTATTAGTTTAGAGCTTGTTGTGTCTAAGTATTTCACTTGTCCTTGTCGTTGGCGCTTCAATGTTTATTATGTATAACCAACTCCCAAAAACATAATTTGGTTCTGATTGACATGATGAGAATCTGCTTGCTATTCTCAGTAGCGACGTCGCTTGGGCTGCAAAAGAAGCTTGGACGGCAGCTGTGATGCTCCACATCAAATACTGGAAATATCAAGCAGAATCAGATAATGCTAATTAGGCATTTCAAGTCGGTGAATGTCTCCTGCCCTCCCAAAAAGTTTCAGGCTTTCAATTAACATTCTACCCACATTTCAATAACACTTTCATCTTCCAATCGAGTCACGTCGTATAGACAATATTTAATATATTTTATGTAAATTTTCGTCTAACCAAAGAATGTAGAGTTCAGACGATAGAAATACGACGAAAATAATCCCTGGAGAAAGGGAACAAGAGGGACAGAGGACAAACCAAACACAAATCTCCAAACACAGCTAGGTGACTGGTGCGCGACCGAAAAAATCTGCCTGGTCCAGTGTATCGAACCCGCGACCTCTCCATTACAGGTGGAGCGCTCTACCATACTCAGCAAACCAGGAGGTAGACGTCAGAAGAGCAAACAGGTTTTATCAGCTGCCACCGGACCAGGCGGATTTTTCGGTCGCGCACCAGTCACCCAGCTGTGTTTGGAGATTTGTGTTTGTCCTTTGTCCCTCTTGTTCCCTTTCTCCAGGGATCATTTTCGTGATTCTTGCCCAGCTCGCTTGCACCTTTGCATTTAATTGCCTTATAATAGAAATACTAGTGTTTTTCTCAACCTGCCTCAATAGACTGACATCATATTTCTCTTAAATATTTATACACTAGACTTCATAGAATACTATGATGCACCGCGAAGCGACATCACATCCAGCTTGAACCCTTGAAGGGAACTGCTTTTTTCAATTGTGTCAAATATTTATCGCTTCTTGCAATACTTTATATTGGGGGATACAATTCACCAACCCTTAGAGATCCCATATCGTGCAAATAATTGGCGAAAAAAAGCAATATACTTGTAATCTTTTTAGCTTCCGAGGTGGTTCTCGTTCAAATGATTGCTTTTCAAGTTTAGGTATATGTGGCCGTGGAGCAGTGAACACTACTGAGATACAAGTTTATGACTGCTCCGTGGCGTGTTTCTTTGGAACCTCTGTGTATGCATGTGCACTAAGCAACGTTATTAGATTAACTCAGTTACGGAACTGTTCATAGATGCTGCATGCACGAACAGTACCCCCCTCACTCACCACGACTCGCCCGGAGTCGCTCGACGCGCCGCCGGACGGCTGCTTTGGTAACTGAATCGGGATACGTTCGTTTCAACGTTACTAGAAACGTAAAAACAACGGAAAAAAAACTTTTTTGTAGCAACTTTAATTGGAGACTATACTTCGTTTCAGCTTCCGTCCGAGCGCAGGCAAAGCTACGTGTGGCCGGAGCCAATCACACACCGGCAATAGATCACGCGATCTCGCCTGCACTTTTGTATCACTCCGCTGCGGCGCTGGTCGTCTGCGCCGCCCGCGCTCGCCGAGTATTTCGTCTGCTACGGGTGTATCACCGGTATCGTCTGCTACAGGTTTAAGAAGTGCCCTTTCACGTTCTGAAACTTAGTCACAGGGGATGTCAGTGACGTAGGCTGGCCGCTGGCGTCTGTGTCCGAGCTTTCCACCTGTTCGGCATTGTTTTGAGATGTAAGTACACGTTTCAAGGAGCCCGACTACCCGGCCGGTGATGTTTCCTTGTATTGTCTGGATATACCAGGGCTCGAAGCGCGGTCCTTTCCACCAGCTTCTGACGTTCAATGTGATCGGCAGGTAAAGGGTGTGCCCTCATTTCTGCCGCGTATCAGTGAACTGTAGTGGCCCGGACGCTTTGCTTGTTTGCAGCACATTCACGGTACGACGCGGCCCGAGTCTCCTGCCGAATTTAAAAGCAGACATTCATCACGACCTCTTGCGCCTGACGCCCAAACGTGCCTTTGCGAAAGGGCGTTTTGAAGCGACTCTGTGAGGAAAGCAGCGAAGCACATATGATTCGGCTGTACGGAAACGAAATCACACAGAAAAACCGACGCGCTGCAGCCGTGTTGCCAGCGGATGTACGTGTTTTCACCAAACCACATGCATTTACATATATTTATAGAAACATAAACTTCAAATATTCGATTCCTTTAGTTGCAAATTATTATCAGCGGTACACAGCTGGAGTATTGTGCAATGTTTACGCACAAAACAGTTATTTATAAAAATTACTTTGGCGGACTACTTTGTGGTGCGTAGGAATGCTCTTCTCGAAGTTAGCGAAAAGTCCCTCGGCCTTTGGCTGCGCTCGGACGGAGCTGAAACGAAGTATAGTACAAAATGGGGGCGCGTGATGTTTTCTAAAATTTTTAGTTTTCAAGGTTTTGCAGCACAATTAATATTGTTTTTATACAACCATGCCTCAGCCGGGATTTCAGGTAGCGCGTCCCGACCTAGGCGCATTTTAACTTCGGGGGTAGGTCGCGGCACGTCCGCAGGGGAGACGGGGGTGGTACCCCCGTAACCCGATTGAAGCCAAACATGGATGCCACGTGCAATTCCTCGAGTGACCGCTGCGGGAGAAATGGTGGCGTTGTGATCGCCATTTGGCGCTTCAGCTGTGCTCTTCGGAATGCACGGTTATAAAATATAAAATATGGATGGCGCTTTGTACGACTCCAGGCGGATTGAGGTGAGTGAGGGGGTACCGCCCTCCGCGGGAGTTCCACAACTGAGGTAATCTAATAACTTTGGCACTAGGCAACTAGCGAGTGCATGTTTCTATGAATTTATTGTGACAAACCTGTTATAACTGTTCAGGATCTATTTATTTTTTCGCAAGAAACTGCCCAATCGTCTATAGAAATGGGATAGATACGGTGTAGGAAGCTTTATTTGTCTTCTATAAATATTTATACAATTGTCATGCAATTTTTTACATTAAGTGTTATAAAATGTTAACAAAAATCGGCCAAAAAGCTACAGACAGTGTATAGAAAAGTAAAAATTTCCTCTTTTGAAATTTACACTATACTCTATAAGAATTCTGTAGAAAGTGTATATATATATAAATTTGTAAGGATGTAGCAATGATCAACCTCCCCTTCTCTTTGTTGTTTACACCGTGTCTATACTAACCCCAGAAAATCTTCTTATTTAAAAGTCTTTTGTCTCCCGCAGTTACTTCTTATCGCAATTCCCGTGTCAATGTGCGGTATACGGGCCCTGGTCACTCGAACAAGGAGACGACCGTTTGAACGAAGACAGACGGCCGCTTGACCCTGAAGGGCCTACTGAACGTGGTCCGTATGGTCCGGACAAACTCGCGATTTTTCCGCATTCATGTTGGAACGAAATAAATAAATCTGACGACCAAAAGTACGCGCGAATTCAACCCAAAGTACTTCCCGCAAAAAGCAACCTGATCCGGCGGAGTCTTTTTTTCTTCTTCTTATTACTGCACCTATCTACCTTCTCAGACAAATCGGGCGAACAGAAAATACACAAAAAATGACCTTGACCCCATTTCCTGCTCTTTTGATGCAGCCCCAGTTGTGGCGTTTTGTCGGGAAGTTAATTAAGTGTTAGTTTGGCTTCTTTCAAAACAACAGTGCAAGGCCCTGCCCGCATGGCGTCTTCCGCCAATACCCAAAGACAGGAAGTGCACCCGAAGCGTCCAAGACGCGACGTGACCAAGGAGAGTTCAGTTCGCTTTAACTAAAAACCGGTACACACAGATGCGTAAAGGCTCTGTTATACTCCGACGTAACGCGTAGCGCGCTATGCGCAGCGCGTCACAGCGACGTCACGTTGGCGAAATCCCGACGCTCTATACTTCGGCGTCGTGAGCGTAACCGACGCGTCCGGCGGCGTTCGACGCAGCCTGACCGCCTCGACGCCAAAATGGAGCATGCCGTATTCCGCGCCGGCCGCGCCAGCGACGCCGGACCAGGATGCATCACGCGCTGGCTTCCGGCAGCTCCTAGCGCGGGAAGCGCGGCGAATACGAGCAATAGCAGACGACGGGAGCACCAATCCGTGTGGCGTCATCTTTGAAGAATCGGACTCCGTCGTCGAGAAGCCGATCGAGAAAATTCGTCCTCACCCGTGTGTCTACGACACGAGGAAGCTAGTACCGTAGACCGTGCGCTTGACGAAGATGTACCGTATGTACATTGACCGCCTACGCTCGCGGCGCAGGCGGTGCATCATCAGTGCAAGCGCGAGTTTTCGTCGTGCAAGGTACGTCCACGACATCGCTCGAACTTGGCGCTCAAGAAGCGCGAGACTTTTCGTCTGCTATTCGAAACGAAAAGGAATCGGTAGTGGCGCACTCTCGCAGGAAACGTGCCCTCGTAGTCAGATTCTGCGCATGCAGCCGCGCTTGGCGGCCCACCGGCGCTTGCCGCGGAAGCCGCCTGGCGCTGCCGGAGTATAAAAGGGCGAAGTTTTGACGCGCGCGGCGTGACTGACGTGACGTAGCCGACTTCGGCCAGCGTTCGCTGGCGCGCGCGTTACGTCGGGTATAACAGAGCCTTAAGGGATCGTTTGCGCGCGGCTGACGAATACACCACATAGAAGACAAGGGCTCCCGCATGACGTCGAATTAAAAGGTATGCAAACTGGTGGCGTGGTCCGTGAACGGCTCACCGCTCCGCAAAAAAGCTGGACTTCCTTTCCGTGTTTCTGTCTGAACACGACAGCGAGCCGTGGCGAGCCATGGTGGTCGGAGAAGGGGAAGCGATGTGACTGCCCGCCCCCCCCCCCCCAATGGACATGTCTCTGTTCAAGTGCTCGGTGCGTTCCGCTGCATCCGGGAGTCGGGCGACGCCGCAACGCCCGACTCCACGCAAACCTAGCCTTAACCTCCTCTCCACCCCGTTCGCGAACGTGATAGGTAGCAGCCAGTTGTTTCGTCAGGGAACACGTCATGGTGCGGGACGGCGTAGCTTGCCAGAGCACTTCACTCCTCGCCATGATCGTGGTGAGGAGTGAAGTCTCTCCTGCTTTGCTGTAAACTTTCTCTGGCTCACCACAGCCACGGCTCCAATTTGCCCATTTCTTAACCAGGACATCCGTGCTTCGTATGACTCACGCCAATGGACCTTTTGTCAGTAAACGTCTGCGAATGCGTACACTTTCTCTCTAGGCCTACCCTCCCGCTGCTGCCATTTTCGCAGGGCACAGTCCCGCACGACCAACATTGTCAGCATCTATCTTCGCGCGTATTTCGTCTATTTCGAGGCTTCGTTTGTTTAGTATTGGTAGTATGGCATATAAGCAGCTCTGAAAACTGCTACAACGGCACGATGCCAATTTGTTCTGACAGGCGAAGGCAAGTTGGGCTGCCCTTCATTTGTAGTTCTCAGACAACTCCCCAGACGGCGCTCGTTACATAAACAAACGTCCATTGCACTCAAACGCAACTCGTGCGTCGGCGTTTAGGCATTCTACAAGTCTTGTGTATATACATCCTTTCGGCTTAACTCCAGAGTGCAGTCGATGCTACAAGCGCGAGCATGTGGCCCTCAACAATGCTTGCACTGCACGAGCGCGCGTGCTTCGCAGGGACGCTGAAAGCCCTGAGCTTGCTCTTGTAGCTTCTACTGCGATCACTCAATGAAACGGAGTATAGTGTAAAATTTAACATAACTGAAAAAGGGTGAAATTGAAAAAAAAAAACTGAAACGCTTAGTGCAGTTTACGTATGCTTGGCAATCAATGCGCTAAACTTTAGGTTTCTTTCATAGCTTAAATTTCTTGAAACAACGCGCACTTTAATTCAGCGTTCTTGATGTTTCATATATCGAAGCTGTTTTTGTCACCGCTTAGTACATGATCATCATGCTTGTAATGCTTAAACGATGTTCGTGTTGAAAATAATCACTGATGCCATGCCTACCTGGACTCCCACATTCTGCCAGTGAAGAAAGATTCATGCTGACCAGAAATTCCGTCGGCACCTGGATGTATTCTCCCTCTCTCCACAGCCTCTCTGGTGGCGGGTAAAAGGGCGACTCCCGCTCCCACCGCTAGGGGCGCCGCCAACGCGAATGTCGGCTCTGTGGAAGAGGCTGTCCCCTGTCACCTGTCTCCCACTCGTTTGGGGCCAGGTCGAGGGAAGGACAATGGTCACGTGCTTGAAGAAGAACTTCCCGTATGTCGCCTGGTGCAGTAGTTGGGAGCCCTGCCTAAACAGCGCCTTTGGGAGGAGTTTATGAAGATAAGAAGACCGAAGAAAACAAGGATCATTTTTATATTCGCATGATCAAGGCGCGGTGTAACAAGAACCACTATGGACAAAAGGAACAAACTACAGATGCGTAAGTTAGCAACCAACAAGCTGAGAGATGAATGACCTAATACTAGTGTATATCATCAGGCGTCAGTACGCTATTGTAGACTGTGTTAAAAAGGGAAATGTATAAATATCATAAAAGTGCAATCAAGTCTCGTTGTTGCAATCACACTCCGAGTCATTTGGGTCACAAACTATTTGGAAAGAAATAGAAGTGCTTTTTAAGAACAAATCGTCGATTACATTTATAATCTATTATGTCGTACTTTTGGTTAAATGCAATTTCAGTTGTCGATCATAGAGTTACGAAAAAAAAGTCAAAACATTTGTGTGGAAACGTATCCCCATGCAAAGCCTTATTAAAATCTTGAAGTTACAGCGCACAAGACAAGGGCAAAACGAGGGACCCACAAAGAGACAAACACAAGCGCTCACTTACAACTCCTTCGTAATATTTTTCTACTTCCGCTTCATGAAACTAGTTTAAATACCAGATGGCTATAAATGTAAAAGAGGGAAAAAAATCAAGTCTTCTCACAAGCCATTGCAATCATCGCGCCAAATATTCTAATGATTTTTCAGATAGCGTTCGGGATGGGCTATCTGAAACAATTATCTTCTAGGGGCGCGATCATCTCTGCTTTTATTGTTTCTCTGGTGAGCGCGTTCTTACTCCCAGCTATGATAGTACTACTTTTCTCGAATTCTGCTGAGCACCCGCAATCCCTGCAGTGGATGCCGAGATGTCCAGAAATGACTTTGTGAGTGTTCTAAAGGTGTTCCAATCATCGATCACTTAAACACCAGCCAGTTTTTCTGATATATTTCTTTCCACACGAGAGTGAAATAGAATAAACCAATCCTTCAGAGTAAGGCACAAAGCATGTTTACTTGACGGCGTGCTGAGGGATCTTATTTTTCCTATACAAGCTAGAAACTTTGTTCGTGTGTAGGAAAGTAAATTACTCAGCACACCGTCAATTCGGCTGCACAAAAAAAACACCAAACATGCTGTGTGCCTTGCTTTGAAGAAGTGGTTTATTCTATTCCACTCGCGTGTGGTAAGAAATATATCAGACAAACTGGTGGATGTTTCAATCAGGTGTCGAACCGTTTTTTTTCTGTTCCGGTTTTCGTTCCGGTTCAGAAAAACGGTTCAGCTTCGGTTCAACTCCGGAGTGAAAAAATAATAGGTTCAAACCGGTTCGAACCGGTTCGTACTCATATGCTACAAAACAATTGACGGCAGCAAAAGATAAACTATGCATATCTTATAAACGTGTTGCGGGAAAACGTTTTGGTCCTTGCTGTTTCTGCTATCAGAGATCGAAGCTGTTTCGCTGTTTTGTGTAGCTGTAACTGTTGATTGAATCCCTTCCCTTCCTTCGGCGCTAGACTTTAATTTCGGTTAGATTATTAAATTGGCTGAGTTATTTTAAAATCAGATTTGATGCTCCACGGTATGGCAACTAGTGCAGGTTCTAAAATATACATCGGCCTTTGTATCGCTTTCTTATCCGATCAGTCGTACAATGAAATCAAGGCGTTCAAAATAAATTGTACACAACTCTACAAAATTAAAGAGAAGAAACACCAAGAAGTGCCTATTAATTGGTCCCTTTGCTGACGTACGAATTGGTGTATGTTCTAGTGATAAATTTGACTTCTCACATGAACGAAACACCGCAAAAATAATTTATCAGTTTTGTCCCAGGAACGAAAAAATGAATTATTTTGGTCGAATTCAACACCGGTTTGCACGAAAATAATTTTTGTTGCATTTTTTTGTTTATTTTTTTGGTTAGTGCGTTTTTCGCCGCGCAATTTTCACGTGACTTGACTTCACGTATGAACCGAAACCGCATGGAAAACATAGCGCTTCCGCTCCGGAACGAAAAATTATTTCGTTCCGGTTCAACTCCGGTTCAGTGCGAAAATAACGGTATTTTCCGGTTTTCGGTTCACGGTTTGGGTTCGGTTCAACACCCTGGTTTCAATGACCGATAAAGGAAACAATATTATAACACCCACAAATCATATCTGCACATCTCGGCATCCACTGCAGGGATTGCGTGTGCTCAGCACATCTTGAGAAAAGTACCGTCATAGCTAGGAGTAAGAACCCGCTCACCAGAGAAACAATAGAAGCAGAGATGATCGCGCGCCCAGAAGATAATTGTGTCAGTGGCCCATCTCTAACGCTTTCTGAAAAAAAAAGAATATTTAGCGCGATGATTGCAATAGCTTGTGAGGAGACTTGATTTTTTCCCCTTGTTTTCATTTATAACCATCTTGCATTTAAACTAGTTTCGTGGATTGGAAGTAGAAGAAGAATACAAAGGAGCTGTAAGTCAGCGCTCGTGTTTGTTTCTTTGTGTGTCTCTCGTGTTATCCTTTTCCTGCGCGCTGTAGCCTCCAGGTGAATAACCAACTCGCCCATGCTCCCGTATTAGCGAACTTTATTAAAAGTTAATATACAATACCTGTTGTTGATATGACTTCATCGTGAAGGTGAATTACAAAACTACGGTAACTGAGAAAGGGTCAAATACTGAATGTCAGCAAATGTTTCGTGGGCAGCACGCCAAAAGAACGCGTAACTTGGTCTACGTTTGGCAATCCTAGTGTTCCAAATAAGGCATAATAAACTTCTGAATCAAGGCATTAGTTGATAATAAGGCTGATAGCTGGGCTAATTGGTAATCACTGAACACACTGAGGCAACAAAGCGCATACAAGAAGATAGAATTACCTTTTTCTTATGCCAACCGTGCTTAAGCGACACAACTATCTTGGGAAGGCGCAAGGACAATTGGACAGGGGAGGTACTCGAAGCGTACTACATTTACATGGAAAGACATACTGCATTAGTGCAGCATCATTGATGTAGTCGGGCATGAAAATAGTTTTCCTGAAGTTGACGGTGGGGCCCTGGGACGTGCAAATATGATCAGCTATCAGGGGCAGGGTGAGTGATGCACGTGCGAAGGTGTGTAATGCGGTGTTTTCTTCTTTCTGTCCTCTTTCCTTGGAGTAAAATCGCAAGTTACGAGTTACCACTTACCCTTGTCTCGTTCTTATTCCTCTGCATTTGTGCTGTGTCTACCTCAGTATTAGTTAGTGTCAAAGTACTTATTGTTGTCTTTTCTCTGACTTTTTCTGGTTCTCCACATAATTGCTAAAGTTCCAGACCTAAACCAAATATGCAACATATAAACCAAGAAATCAGCATTGAAGCCTAATTCTGGCATTTCCTCGGTGTACTGAGGCCCAAAGGAGCCATGTGACAACCAAGAAACTAGGCATTTAGACTCTTAACCAAAGGTGCTGCTTGAATACCTTGATATTCTGGATGATCAAACTATCGGGTGGTACAGCATTGTGAAGAGCAACAACGACGTTGTATCCGCCGTCCCTTCCATCAATGCTCGCTGGTGCAACTTCATTGAGCGAAGCGAGAATGAATACGACCGTAAAATACATTTCCTTATGACGACCTGGAACGAGAGCCCAAAAACGAGTTATTCAAAAGACGTCATCTTCCGAGTCTTTCTTCTGTCAAAATGCACTGTACAGCTACAAACAAAATAGGAAGAAATAACATCAGACAAACTGGTTGTGCTGACTATGAACACAAAAAAAGGAAATAATCACTATAAAAGATGCATTCATAATACTGATCATGAAGGGCTCTATTGTTAACATTAGAACGATAAAATGTTTGAATTTAACAGTGGTATTTCAACTAGTCAAACGTATGCTCTGTAAAAGCGCACCTACATGTCTTGGATTCACCAATATGCTCCACACTCCAAGAAAAAAAATGGTCTCAAATGGAGAACGACAGAATTTGTTCCTATGAACTTCCATTATATCCCCGAAGAGACTATCTGGTTGGAGCTAGGCACCGTACGCAAAAGCTAGGGACTATATTCACTCGCTTGGAACTAACCGAGAGGCGTGCGCGAACAAGATCAGCCATTAGTCCACGAGAGGCAGGGCGCACAGTATGATTTTGTACTCGAAGGCAAACGGAATCTTCACCTGGAACACAGCTAATATTTCGCTCGCCTTAGGAATCGGCGGGATTCAACCTAGCACGGCTGAACGTCTTTACCGAATTCCGATGAAACTGGTGAATTTCTTTCACGAGAAAAGTTCGTTCAGACATTAAATGGTACAATGACCTTCGCGCATTGTGTGAATGCGAGTTTGACTGGCGATCAACCAACTACATTGTCAACAATGATGTGTTGATATTTGACAACTACCATTGACAAAATGTGTCCTCGCTCAAACATATGGGCATTTATCCAAACAAAGCGCCTCTGAATACAAACACGTTTGTTCTTTGTTTCAAATTAAACCACTTCAAGAGACCGCAGAAGACGCGCTTTCGGCACCGGAATCTCGCAGTCAGAGTAAATGGCCACCTTTATCGCTAAAACAGAGTTACTGAGAACAACTAGAGCCTCGTCTCTGCGTCTCCCCGTGACCAACCTATCTGGGTAGACATATGTCAAACTTACATCCGCGACGACACACTCGATACACAGTTCGTTCTACTAATGGCGAATACCACTGGTCACTCGCCAGTAGTCAGTTTCCTCCCTGCTGTGGATTGGTCATCTGCTGCCAGGGCCGTGTGCAAACTCGTCTTTAAAAGACAACACGCTTCATCGGGATCTCTCTTGGCGGCGGCGGCGGCAACGGAACAGCGTACTGAATCCTCGTAAATTTGCAGGCTGAGGCAGCAGAAAAAAAGACTCGTCGTTTTATCTACGTACAAGGATCAACCCTGACGGCGGGAGCTGCCATTTCTTCAGTGGAACACGTCCTGTCTACGCGTCAGTTTCCTGCCTGCTGTGGATTGGTCATCTGCTGCCAGGGCCGTGTGCAAACTCGTCTTTAAAAGACAACACGCTTCATCGGGATCTCTCTTGGCGGCGGCGGCGGCAACGGAACAGCGTACTGAATCCTCGTAAATTTGCAGGCTGAGGCAGCAGAAAAAAAAGACTCGTCGTTTTATCTACGTACAAGGATCAACCCTGACGGCGGGAGCTGCCATTTCTTCAGTGGAACACGGCCTGTCTACACGTCAGTTTCCTGCCTGCTGTGGATTGGTCATCTGCTGCCAGGGCCGTGTGCAAACTCGTCTTTAAAAGACAACACGCTTCATCGGGATCTCTCTTGGCGGCGGCGGCGGCAACGGAACAGCGTACTGAATCCTCGTAAATTTGCAGGTTGGTTTTAACCTCCCTTGTTGACTTGATATTGTGTTGCTGTTGCTTTGTCGTCGCTGCTGCCAAGTATTTTTCTCGTTTTTCTCGTGTCTTTTTTTTCCTGTTGGTTCTTTCTTTTGTCTCCTACTGCTCTTCGATATGACGAAAGATATAGCCAAGTTGTTAAGTGACTTTAAAGAAGACATTAGACAGGAGCTGAGGGGTTTCAGGGAAACCTTTGAGAGAGATCTCAGGACAGAGTTACGGGAAATACGTAGCGGTTTAAAAGAAATAACTGAAATAAAGGACAGCATGAACTTTATAAATAAGGAATTTGAGACTTTCAAAGTGAAAATGACTGCACTTGTGACCGAAAACTCTGTCCTGAAAAAGGAAAACACCGAAATGAAAACGGAAATGGTTGTGTTGACCAAGGCATTAAAAGAAGCTGAAAATAGGCTAGTAAACTGCGAGCAGTACTCGCGAAACAACAACATCGAGGTTAAAGGTATCCTAAAAGACGAAACCGTAAATGCAGAACAGTTGATAACGAAACTCGGAGATGTCATCGGTGAACCGATAACCAAAGCAGACGTCGAAGCATGTCACTGGGTGCCGACTAAAGATAGCGATAAAAGCAACATCATTGTCCGTTTCACGCACCGAAATAAGCGAGACAGTGTCCTTGATAAGCGCTAAAAACATACACCCTCTTCCCGAGGGGGAACCATGGGGTGATGCGGGAGCATCGCGAATCGTAATTAATTTATACCCTTCTTGACTGATTTATTTTGGCCGGCCGGATTTGGGCTGCGGCGGAAACGAGCGGCCGAGAAACGCTAGCAGATGACAGCCGCAGAGTTGCGGGGAAAGCCCACCCCACTGGAAAGCCCTGGGTCGCTAAACTCGTCAAATACAACTTTCTTTGTGTTATGACATAGTGGGGGAGGAGCCGAAAGATTGCCGCGAAGTTTTCTTTGCTCACAAACCCGCAGATCCGTGTATCTTTGTGACGTTTCTCAATGAAGGGGCGAAAAATCCCTATCAATCCCTAGGCTCCGAACAAGAGCAGCACGAAAGAGCGCGTGGAGACAGCCGTGGTTCATACGTGTGACGTCACGAGAAAGATTAGAAGCTGCGACCGACATGTTTGGTTGTCTCTATGATGGAGGCTTGGGGAATTGCATTCTAAAATCAACACCGTCGAAGTTGATAGTCTGATATCGTTCTTATATCCGCCGATAAAGCAGCTTTTACCAAAAGCGTCCCCGCTGTTCCTTTTATTTATTTCGGCTCAGAGCCCGACGTGGCTAGGTCACAACCAGCCAAGAAGCATTGTCCATTTTCGGACGGATTTCGCTTCCGGGCAGTTGTCTCCCCCATCGGCGGGATAAAATCATTTTATGGTAGACTTTCAAAGATTAGCCAAACTGGGATTAATTATGCGTTCTTTAACGGAAATAAGAGTCATGTCAGCTTGTCAATATTGACGGTGATGTTTCGAGAACGCGAAGACACCGAGCTTTCATCGTACACAACCAAACTTCTCACCGTCGACTTGAAGAAGCACCATCAAATTTGTCGTTCACAACTGATAATCCTAACCCTGACGTCAAAGGTGTGAACTATGAAAGGATGTCACTGAACGCGCCTGCATACAACGAGCCCTGGCACTAGCCTCTCGCTTGGAAGTCTGTTATGGCCGCTTGTGAGTTCGTGGAACGCAAACCGTTTTAATTCTAGAATCTCTAAAACCATTATTTCAAAAATTGCACGCTGTGCTGTTCCTCCTCATCGCTCAGTTGGAACGCCTCTCGCAGGGTCGTCGAAACAGGAGGACAGGGAGGGGGTCATCCCCCCACCCCCAAGTGGCGTCGAAAGAGGGGGCAAAGGGCATGAAGGTGTAAGGGGAGGGGGGGGGGGTGTCGCCCCAGCCCCTGACCATAGCATTTCAGAGAGTTATAATTTAAAAAAATGAAATACGTTTGCAGTTCTCTGTAACGTCGAATTAGAGCGCAGCTCTTGAGGAGGAGGAGGGGAGGGTATGCTCTTCCACCTTCCTCCGTACCCTCCCTCCTCCTCTCCTGCTCCCCTCCCGTTTAGCGGGGAAACTGAATTGGTGATGAGGTCACGTGGCGTCAATTTCCCCGCTAAATTTAGCGGGGAAACGTCCCATAATGCAACACGCGCAGTTATGCAGACGGCGGCGCCGCCGCCGACGGCGACGCCGCTCAAGCCCGAAACAGGCGCTTGAGAGCTGCGTTCTAAAAATTCGGGGAAGGGATATCTTCCTTCTTCACTACCATCACCCCCCTCTCTCTCTCTCTCTTCCTCTCTCCCAAACAATTTCTACTGAACTTCCTGACTCCTATTTGTGTGTGTGAATGTGTGTGTATGTTTGTGTGTGTGTGTGTTGGTCGCACCTTTTTTTTATTTCCCTTCCTTAGGTTTTCCCTCTCAATTCCTCGTCGCCCCCTCTTCTCTCAAACACTACCGACGTCAGTCCACACACGGCGCTTGGGTGACCTCGGTAGCGTTGTTGACAGTTCCGGAAGATGAGCTCTAAAGCAGCGTACACCGCGCACGGCTCCAGAATATCACAAAGTTCAATCTTCGCCTCGATTCCGAAGCGAAGATTTTGGCCTCAAATAACTCCTTTCCAAAGTTGTGAAACGTCACTTTGTCGTCACCAATAACTTCCACAAACGACGATCTTGCGACGAGAAAGTTCAGAGTATTTACAGCCCGCCTAGGTACAATCTACGTATCATTGACTCTATCGCGGCGTAGGGATGTAGGGACACGCGGGCGCGACGTCATCAGTGCAGCCGTTCAATCGGCCTGGCCCCACGGTGTTGCTCGCGCGCGCTCCGATGAAGCTCGCTACGACTTTGTGTTTCACATTCTCACTGGAATTCGAGCACCGAGAGAGCTTGGATGATTGACATCTCGTCCCGCGTGACGCCATCGTCGCGAGAGTCCAATCAGCACGCTCCGCAAACTTCGGCCCCAACTTTGTGTTTGACGAGTTTAGCGACCCTGGCGTGGCGCTGCGTCCCGCGCGCCCAACACTATCCTCCTTTTACTCCTCCGGGGGAAGGCGCGCAGCGCGCTACCGCTCGCTTATATTCACACTTGAAGGAGAGGAGACTAGATGAGGAGAGTTGCGCATGCGTGCGCGGTGTGGTAGAAGCGAACGCACGCGAAGTGCACGCAGCTGGTAGAGAGAGAGCGCGGATAGAGTAACGCGCAGCTGTTGGAGAGGGGAAGGAGGAGAGTCGGCGCATGCGTAGTGTGAGTGCGACTACGACACCGACGCCGACGCCGCGGGACATAGACCCGAGCAAGAGATGCTCCACATCTAAAATCGAATTTTGTGTCGTGACCTAAATCTGCCATCGGATGCTCCAGTATTTGTGAACGAGCATTTGGGCCCGTATTTGAAAAAACTGCTCGGGATGACAGTGTCAAAGAAACGTGAACATCTTTGGCGGTTTGTGTGGGTCCGAAACGGCAAGATACTGGCGAACAAATCGGTTGACACTCCTGTTATTTCAGTATCGCATGAGGATGACTTGAGGTTAATTTGTTAAACATGGCTGTTTTCTTTCTTTTTCTTTGTGCGGCGTGTTATGGCAGAAGACCTTGGTGCTTTAACACTTGATCAGTTGAATCTTTTTTGAATGAGGGTCGCAGAACTAAGATAAGGTTTTTTTTATCTAAATGGCAATCTGCTAGGAATAAGGGTGACAGCCTAATGTTGCTTTTTTGATTATTTTCAAACTTCATTTAATATTATTATGCTAACGGAAACCTGGTATATTGATGACTGTGATTTTTTTGTACTACCTGTGTATTAGGAAACATGTACGGATTCGGCCAACTGTCAATCAAAGCCCCCAAGAGGGCAAGGCCAGCCCCGACCAATTACAGCGCAGTAGGGCCGGGCCTCTTCCCTCTCTCCCATCCCAGGGACCAATGACAGGGCAAGGGCGCTGGCGAGTGATAAATCAGAGCTCAGCGAGGTCCCGCCCTCGAGTCACGTGCTTGGTATAGGTGTGAAGTCACGTGCGCGTCGCGTGTCAGGCGCGTGCCAAAAGCATGCCAAGACCTCAGACCTCAAACCGCAAACCTCAGACCTTGAACCACAAGCGTGGTTTACCAGGTGTTGACAGCTGCGGTCATCATCTGATAACAACCACGTGATGTCACAGGGTCCGAGCTTCGTCCGACCGAGGGGCGCTATAGGACTTGAATTGCGGCGCTCAGGGCGTCTCGTGTGATGTCACAGGGTTCGAGCTGCGTCCAACAGAGGGCGCTCACGTGATGTCGCACAGGGTTTGTGCATGCATCCAAAGGAGGCGCTGCGCTCCGGTCACATGATGGTCTCGTGTTTTTAATTTGACTCGCTGGGCGGTAAATGCCTTTTGTCATCATCTTATAACAACCACGTGATGTCACAGGGTCCAAGCTTCGTTCGACAGAGGGCGCTATAGAATTTGAATTGCGGCCTCCCTATTGAAAAAATGTCTGTGAGGCCCACTAGGATTTTCTGTGAGGCTCTGAGAGGCCCTTTAGGATATCCTGAAATGTCTGATGGGCCGCTTTAGATTCCTCTAGTAGGTCTGTGGGGCCCATCAAGATATCTTTCTGAGAGGTATGCGTTCCTTCAGGATCGAATCCGATACTTCGTTTCAGCTTGGGTCCAGACGCAGGCGATGCTACAAGCGCGAGCTCCGGGCTTTCAGCGTCCCTGCCAAGCACGCGCGCTCGTGCAATGCAAGCACTGTTCAGGGCCACACGCTCGCGCTCGTAGCATCGGCTGCGTCTGGACCCAAGCTGAAACGAAGTATAAAAGGTCTGTGTGGCCTTTCAGGGCCGTTCTAAAGGGTCTGCAGAAACCCACCAGACATTATCAGGAGGACCTCGTAGAATTCATCCCAAGACGGTAGTGCGTAAACGTGCTCTGTTCATCGGCAGAGCGCTTCGGTGGCGCGAGTGCGTAAACCTGTTGTCTCGCTCTTTATATCGGTTCATTCTGTAGACGCAGTTGCAAGCGAATATTGCTTTGATCGAAACTATTTGAGTGCAAACGTTGCGCACATATCGCCGCCCATTGAGAACAGACAGAAGTCTATCGAGCTAGCTTTATCAAACGATCTCGCCCCCTCGCCCTCGCCCCCCCCCCCCCCCCCCCCCAGCCGCCCGCCCAACAAAAAGTAAGCCAAGCCGGTCCGAAATGTGTGACATATGCGACGGACAGCAGACGGACTTATACGTATTGCTTATTTTTACTTACATTTCCTAGCACCGTCTGCGTGTATACAGCGTTTCAATATTTACGAATTCAAGCGCCCACCAGCGCTTGGTTGTTGCTTCAGAAACGGAGCGTTGAAAATGCGATTTATTGAGAAGTTGCCGGCATTTTAGCCGGCATAAGATGGTGGCTTCCAAACGTGTCTTCGGGCTGCCGAAGCAAGTCCCGGCCGCAACCCCGCACTCGCCCCCCGCACTGCCAAGATCCCTCCTTCTCTTTGGGAGAGGTTTGACCACGCAGACCACGGCATCCGGAATGTGGAGTGCCCCGAAAGCAAAGTAGTCTGCTTTTACCAGCGCCCGACAGGGAGGGGCGCCTTGAAATTAGAGTCGCTGTGACATCCCAACATCCCCGCGTCCGGATTGGTCAATCTGGCTGCCGGTGGCAACGGTCGTACGTCGGCGGGAAAGTCTTTTGTTCCTGTTGGCTGTTGGCGCTCGGTGAGCCCGCGTGAAGGCGCTGTTTGCGCGAACGAAGTCTGTGCATTCCTGCGGCGACTTTCCTCGGCTGGTTCTTCGGAAGTCTGGGCGGCACGGGGCTGTTTTCGATATCTGGGTGGTACACACGGATGGCCCTACTCACCAGGAATCGTGCGTCCGGAGAACGCAGCCACGCTGAAGGTCGGACAAGCGCCGTCGTCGGCCTGGGATGAAGCCGCCAAGCGTTCCGGCTTCTCATTCCCTCGAATGCCGCAGTGGGCCGGCAGCCACTGGAAGACATTTCTCCATCCTTGGTGCTGCAACATGATCGCCGCGTTCGTCAACTCTCTGGTGAGCGGTGGTTCACGCTCCAGGTTGGCGAGCTGGGTCAGTGCCGCCTTCGAGTCGCTCAGGATTACCAGGCGGTCAGGCGCACTCTCTGCTTCAGCCAAGGCCAGCGCCCGGCGAAGCGCCGCCAGCTCGGCCGTCGCCGAGCGTGCAAAGCGAGAGGCGCTTCGCTGCTCGTGCCCGAAGTTTGTCGACACCGTGCTCCGGCTGTTACTGTGTGTGCGTCGTGGTCGACGGACTCGTCAGTGTAGCATCGCGCCCATCCCTATACCGCGCTCTTTGTGTTTTGGGCCCGCGAGGTCGGTTTTGACGGACTCGTCCGTGTAGCATCGCGCCGATCGCGCCCATCCCTTGAAGCGCTCTTTGTGTTTCGGGCCTCGAGGTCGACGTTGAGTTCCACTCCGAGCGGTGCATCTGTTCGGTTTTACTAGTTGAACTTCCATACGTCTCAGGAATTTACCCAAGCGGCATTGTGAGTACTGAAGTATATTTTTTGCGACAAACAACTCTGTTATCCTTATTTGGTCTGATCACTTGTCTGTAGCTGCTTACGCGCAAGTTTGAGTGAACGCCCTACATACATTTTGATCCGCCGCGGCTTTCCGGAAAGCTGCATTTCTAAGTGTATGTTGGCTAAGGGGTTAGAGCCGAAGGGCTAAAGTCTGAAGTTTTGAAGTCTGAATTTTTGAAGTGCTGAAGTTTTAACGTCTGAGTCTTAAAGTCTGAAATCTTGAAGTCTTGAAGTCTGAAGCCTTGAAGTTTGAAGTCTTGAAGGTCTAATAGGGTCCCATAACACATCAGGGCTGAAAGGTCTTTTTTCAATAGGGCTCTCACGTGTGATGTCACATAGGGTTCGAGCTGCGTCCGACAGAGGGCGCTCACGTGATGTCGCACAGGGTTCGTGCTGCATCCGAAAGAGGGCGCTGCGCTCCGGTCACATGACGGTCACGTGTTTTGAATTTGAATCGCTGGGCGGTAAATGCCCCTTTTATTCGATTAAAAAGGCTCGCGGCCGACTGGGAATCGACCTGTCTACCTTGGCGCAGCAGCCCGACACTCTACCCCTGAGCTACGAGCACATTGCTTCCGAGACCGCTTAAGTCGTCTTAGTTGTTCGTGTGTGTGTGTGCATTCAAATCACGTGATGTCCCAGCGCGCTACTTGGCTTTTGTAATACGGTTAAAACAGATTGCGTCATTGCCGCAGGTCATGTGACGCAGGTCGTGTGACATGCTGGGTGTGACGTTGCTCGTCTTCCTATCACGTGATTTCGCGCGCGCGCGATTCAAGCGGTGTTCGCGAACTCGTAGCCTCGAGGCGACCCCTTAGCTGTTGCATTTGGGGTCTTCGACCCGATGGATTTCGGTGTCATGTGACGGTCCCAAATAGCAGCAGCAGCTGGGTCCCGCTAAATTTGGCTTGAGGTGACTGTAAAACTTTGAAGCTCGCGGCCCGTGATTGATGTTGATCCTGCGTAAAGTTTTAAAGCGACCCTGTTAAAATTTGGGGCCAGCTCGCAAAAACTTTGCAAAGACGCAGCGAAATTTGGGGATAGGCGCCATCTAGTGTTCAGACTGTGAAGTGGTCCTCATTCAAATTGGGTGCCATCTGGTGGTAAAAGCTTCGACTCGCTATAAACTTTGGAAGTCATGTGACGGTCCAATTAGCATCAGCCGCAAAATTGGGGGGTGAGGTGACGGTTAAACTTTGAAGCTGGCGGACCGTGTTAAATCTTGGTCCAGCATAAATCTTTGAAGTGGACCTGCTAAACGGTGGGGCAAAGTCTTGAAACTCACAGACCGCGCTGGACCCAGTGATTTGTTTTTGAATAGACACCATCTAGCGTTAGAACTTTGAAGTGCTAATCGCCAAAAAATTGCTGACATCTGGTGGTAAAAGCTTCGACCCCGCTAAATTTGTGGGTCATCTGAAGGTTCCCTTAGCATCAGCTGGATACCGCTAAATTTTGGCTGGGGTGATGGTAAAACTTTGAAGTTCACAGGCCGTGCTACATCTTGGCCCAGCGTAAAGCATTGAAGTTACCCTGCCGTGCGCTTCCCGCACATGGTAAGCTGTATATACCTAATTTTGAGGGGTGGCGCGCACCTGAATCTCTTAGCTGGCGTGAACTTTTACCATTATCACGCGACATCTCTCGATAATGTTAGCGACAGCTTGGTAGATGGCGTCAACTCTTCGCGCTCACGTCATCTCTCGCTAATTTTAGCGTCATCTGCAGCTGCTGAACGGAGCGTGTGTGGGAAATGGATCGGAGCGTGGTCGCATCCATACGCGCTAAAGACGAGACAGATATGATGTTTCATGTTTTTTTATTATCATTCGCTCTAAAAACACGCACACTTATAAATACAGATACGGCTTTTAAAATCACTCTACGCGACAAAGAAACCACTGGAAACACTTTACACAAAAATGTACAACACAAGCAGTATCAAGACACATCCGAGGCAAAAAAAAAAGTTGTTGAATAACAAAGCAACGCGCGCGATACAAGTCCAAAAATATATTTACAAGGTCAGGGTGTGAGATGAGAAGAGAGATAGGATCCGGCTTCCGTACACTGGCGGATTATACAAAAATGTACACAAGAAGTTTCAAGACACACCGGTGAGGAAACGCGAGCAACTGCGCCACAGTCCAAAATATTTACGAGGCGTGTGATGAGGAGGCAGATCGCTCGCTTCCTAAAACGCTCTTGTGGCCAAAAGGAAACGTCGTAATCCCGTCGCTGCAAATGTATCGCTTGTTGTCGAACGGATTCAGAGCAATCTTTTCGACCGCGATGCTTTTGTTCTCGTTAAGTTTTCGAGCAATCAAATGCTGCGTCACTCTGTGCAAAGTTTTCGTCTCTAGAGCGTGCTTGTACAGCTCGTAGGTGAACTTGCGAGACTCAGATTTCTTTACTCCCTTGGCTCTTACGCAACATGTGTTGCTGCTTGTTTTGAAGCTGTATAGCTTTGGTTTTAAGCAACAAAAAGCCACTAAGTGAGTAGTGGGATATTCATTTTTTAACACACCGAGCCTCATTCTGTTTTCGGTTGAAATGTTTACAAGGTCAGGGTGTGAGATGAGAAGAGAGATAGGATCCGGCTTCCGTACACTGGCGGATTATACAAAAATGTACACAATAAGTTTCAAGACACACCGGTGGGAAACGCGAGCAATTGCGCTACAGTCCAAAATATTTACGAGGCGTGTGATGAGGAGGCAGATCGCTCGCTTCCGAAAATGCTCTTTTGTGAGGCGCAGTTTTGTTAGGTACGTACTTGTATCGCGCGGTCAGCTCCGAGCTTGGGGAGCATCCGCTTTTTCTTTTTATCGGATATCCTTCGTTGGGTAAACATTGTGATTTGGGTATACGTTCGGGCGTCGCTATAAACCGCACTGTTGCGACGCGTGTGAGCATTTATCGTGAAGCAAAAGCCGCGCGAGTCTCCCGCCGCGTGGGAATGTGCTTCGCGCCCGGATGTGCGCATCCTACGGTCCTTGCTTACAGGAAAATCTGCGCTAAACATTGCGACTTCATCGTTTACTGTGATTGCACGGCCTATGACTCCCTGGGCGTACTCCAGCTTTTCGCACTCGAACTACCCGAGTCACGCATCGTTTTTCTCCTGATCTTCGCGCTACAAGGTGAGCAGACTAAAAGCCTCGCGTTTTCCTTGCTAATAAGACATTTTGTTTCAGCATTTGGTCCTCGAGAGGGAGAAAAATCACCTCGGTCCTCCACCACACCCTTCTTGCACAGCAAGGTGAGCAGTCTAAAAGCCTAGCGTTCTCCTCGCTAATAGGATTTTTTTTCGCTATCTCTGAAAAGGTCACCGATACCTAGACGACCCGCATCATGTAGCCCCCTCGTCACCTAATCGTCGGATATCTACGAATATCGTCTAGCCATCTCATCCCCATCATGGTTACCTGTCACCTGTGCTCTCCCGACGACCGACAGCATTATTCCAGTGCAGACTCGCTTCAAGTTCATTTAGCCTTGATTCACAATGTGACTCCCTCGCCATGCATTCCGTTTTACGAAAGAGTGTGCGCTCTTCGTAATTATGTGGCTCAATACGAGTTACACGAAAGAGACACAGAGGCGTACGACGTGGCCACCTTTTTTAGACATCATGCAGAGCATATGTCAAACGTGCTCAGATATTTTGGTCTGCCGCTGCGTTTTTTTTTTGTGACTCTCACTGTCGAGCTCGGACGTCTCCTTCCTGACGACGACATTGATATGACTGTGCACTTTTTTCATAGTCAGGTCCAAACCGCATTTGTGGACGGTAATATCAGTAGTTCGATTCAGCGAGTTTGCACTGAAATAGCTGCTCGGTTGGAGCATTATCAGGAACAAGGCTCGGGATTCTTTCTTGTCGGGATCAAAGTTTGTACTCTTAGTTTGGGACGATTCCTTCCTCCGACCGTTGGTTCCGGACATTTTCTCTGCCGAAGCAACTTGTCTCAAAGCAATGCCTCGTCAGTGTCAGTGAGTGTCTTCACGAATCTGAACGGGATATGTGCTTTGTGTTTGCGGTGCTCGCCGTTTTGCATCATGCAAACGGGGCTTACAGAGGAAGAGCATCCTCGTATCGTGAACATATGTGCAAGTATCTGTTTCCGAAAACGTACCCTGTAACCTTCCCTCAAGACGTGGAGGCTTTTGAGCGTAAAAATTGTGTCTCAGTGAACGTGCTTAGGTTATGAGAGCGAGAAAAACTTTGTCTACCCCCTGAAGGTAGTTGATGACGAGTTGGAGCAGCATGTCGATCTTCTCCTTGTTGAGAACCATTTTGTGGGCATTACAAACTTTGCAGAGGCGTTGACAATCCAAAATGAATCTTTCTACGCAGTCGGGTCCGTGATAGAGGTATTCCTCAACAATGGACGAATCTTTTCAGCAGATGACGAGAAGACAGAAAGAGCTGGGGACGTGATTCTCGTAAACATTGCCCGTCGACTGAGTGGGTTCCAGAATCGCTTCAAAGTCGTAAACGCAGTAAAGGGGAACTCTTCCATGACATGCGTGCTCCGAAAGTACAGTTCGTCACCCTTGTTTGGGAAGACGGTTTTGCCCGGCTTCTTGTCCCTGTACATTGAGAGATGGTCAGATAGCGTTTTTTGCCTCTGAAACCCGGTTAGACACCGCTTACAACGAAAGCGTAGGCTTTTGGCATTGGAAAAAGCCTCGCAAAGTTTGTAATGCCCACAAAATGGTTCTCAACAAGGAGAAGATCGACATGCTGCTCCAACTCGTCATCAACTACCTTCAGGGGTAGACAAAGTGTTTCTCGCTCTCATAACCTAACACGTTCACTGAGACACAATTTTTACGCTCAAAAGCCTCCACGTCTTGAGGGAAGGTTACAGGTACGTTTTCGGAAACAGATACTTGCACATATGTTCACGATACGAGGATGCTCTTCCTCTGTAAGCCCCGTTTGCATGATGCAAAACGGCGAGCACCGCAAACACAAAGCACATATCCCGTTCAGATTCGTGAAGACACTCACTGACACTGACGAGGCATTGCTTTGAGACAAGTTGCTTCGGCAGAGAAAAATGTCCGCAACCAACGGTCGGAGGAAGGAATCGTCCCAAACTAAGAGTACAAACTTTGATCCCGACAAGAAAGAATCCCGAGCCTTGTTCCTGATAATGCTCCAACCGAGCAGCTATTTCAGTGCAAACTCGCTGAATCGAACTACTGATATTACCGTCCACAAATGCGGTTTGGACCTGACTATGAAAAAAGTGCACAGTCACATCAATGTCGTCGTCAGGAAGGAGACGTCCGAGCTCGACAGTGAGTGTCACAAAAAAAAACGCAGCGGCAGACCAAAATATCTGAGCACGTTTGACATATGCTCTGCATGATGTCTAAAAAAGGTGGCCACGTCGTACGCCTCTGTGTCTCTTTCGTGTAACTCGTATTGAGCCACATAATTACGAAGAGCGCACACTCTTTCGTAAAACGGAATGCATGGCGAGGGAGTCACATTGTGAATCAAGGCTAAATGAACTTGAAGCGAGTCTGCACTGGAATAATGCTGTCGGTCGTCGGGAGAGCACAGGTGACAGGTAACCATGATGGGGATGAGATGGCTAGACGATATTCGTAGATATCCGACGATTAGGTGACGAGGGGGCTACATGATGCGGGTCGTCTAGGTATCGGTGACCTTTTCAGAGATAGCGAAAAAAAATCCTATTAGCGAGGAGAACGCTAGGCTTTTAGACTGCTCACCTTGCTGTGCAAGAAGGGTGTGGTGGAGGACCGAGGTGATTTTCTCCCTCTCGAGGACCAAATGCTGAAACAAAATGTCTTATTAGCAAGGAAAACGCGAGGCTTTTAGTCTGCTCACCTTGTAGCGCGAAGATCAGGAGAAAAACGATGCGTGACTCGGGTAGTTCGAGTGCGAAAAGCTGGAGTACGCCCAGGGAGTCATAGGCCGTGCAATCACAGTAAACGATGAAGTCGCAATGTTTAGCGCAGATTTTCCTGTAAGCAAGGACCGTAGGATGTGCACATCCGGGCGCGAAGCACATTCCCACGCGGCGGGAGACTCGCGCGGCTTTTGCTTCACGATAAATGCTCACACGCGTCGCAACAGTGCGGTTTATAGCGACGCCCGAACGTATACCCAAATCACAATGTTTACCCAACGAAGGATATCCGATAAAAAGAAAAAGCGGATGCTCCCCAAGCTCGGAGCTGACCGCGCGATACAAGTACGTACCTAACAAAACTGCGCCTCACAAAAGAGCATTTTCGGAAGCGAGCGATCTGCCTCCTCATCACACGCCTCGTAAATATTTTGGACTGTAGCGCAATTGCTCGCGTTTCCCACCGGTGTGTCTTGAAACTTATTGTGTACATTTTTGTATTATCCGCCAGTGTACGGAGCCAAGATGTAGCACGGCCTGTGAACTTCAAAGTTTTACCATCACCCCAGCCAAAATTTAGCAGTACCCAGCTGATGCTAAGGAACCTTCAGATGACCCACAAATTTAGCGGGGTCGAAGCTTTACCGCCAGATGTCAGCAATTTTTGGCGATTAGCACTTGCGAAATTCTAACGCTAGATGGTGTCTATTCAAAAACAAATCACTGGGTCCAGCGCGGTCTGTGAGTTTCAAGACTTTGCCCCACCGTTTAGCTGGTCCAACTTCAAAGATTTATGCTGAACCAAGATTTAACAAGGTCCGCCAGCTTCAAAGCTATAACCGTTACCTCAACCCCCAATTTTGCGACTACAACAACTTTTGTTTTGCCTCGGATGTGTCTTGATACTGCTTGTGTTGTACATTTTTGTGTAAAGTGTTTCCAGTGGTTTCTTTGTCGCGTAGAGTGATTTTAAAAGCCGTATCTGTATTTATAAGTGTGCGTGTTTTTAGAGCGAATGATAATAAAAAACATGAAACATCATATCTGTCTCGTCTTTAGCGCGTATGGATGCGACCACGCTCCGATCCATTTCCCACACACGCTCCGTTCAGCAGCTGCAGATGACGCTAAAATTAGCGAGAGATGACGTGAGCGCGAGAGTTGTCGACATCTACCAAGCTGTCGCTAACATTATCGAGAGATGTCGCGTGATAATGGTAAAAGTTCACGCCAGCTAAGAGATTCAGGTGCGCGCCACCCCTCAAAATTAGGTATATACAGCTTACCATGTGCAGGAAGCGCACGGCAGGGTAACTTCAATGCTTTACGCTGGGCCAAGATGTAGCACGGCCTGTGAACTTCAAAGTTTTACCATCACCCCAGCCAAAATTTAGCGGTATCCAGCTGATGCTAAGGGAACCTTCAGATGACCCACAAATTTAGCGGGGTCGAAGCTTTTACCACCAGATGTCAGCAATTTTTTGGCGATTAGCACTTCAAAGTTCTAACGCTAGATGGTGTCTATTCAAAAACAAATCACTGGGTCCAGCGCGGTCTGTGAGTTTCAAGACTTTGCCCCACCGTTTAGCAGGTCCACTTCAAAGATTTATGCTGGACCAAGATTTAACACGGTCCGCCAGCTTCAAAGTTTAACCGTCACCTCACCCCCCAATTTTGCGGCTGATGCTAATTGGACCGTCACATGACTTCCAAAGTTTATAGCGAGTCGAAGCTTTTACCACCAGATGGCACCCAATTTGAATGAGGACCACTTCATAGTCTGAACACTAGATGACGCCTATCCCCAAATTTCGCTGCGTCTTTGCAAAGTTTTTGCGAGCTGGCCCCAAATTTTAACAGGGTCGCTTTAAAACTTTACGCAGGATCAACATCAATCACGGGCCGCGAGCTTCAAAGTTTTACAGTCACCTCAAGCCAAATTTAGCGGGACCCAGCTGCTGCTGCTATTTGGGACCGTCACATGACACCGAAATCCATCGGGTCGAAGACCCCAAATGCAACAGCTAAGGGGTCGCCTCGAGGCTACGAGTTCGCGAACACCGCTTGAATCGCGCGCGCGAAATCACGTGATAGGAAAGACGAGGCAACGTCACACGACCATGGTCACATGACCTGCGGCAATGACGCAATCTGTTTTAACCGTATTACAAAAGCCAAGTAGCGCGATGGACATCACGTGATCTGAATGCACACACACACACGAACAACTAAGACGACTTAAGCGGTCTCGGAAGCAATGTGCTCGTAGCTCAGGGGGTAGAGTGTCGGCGCCAGGACAGGTCGATTCCCAGTCGGCCGCGTAGCCTTTTTAATCGAATAAAAGGGCATTTACCGCCCAGCGATTCAAATTCAAAACACGTGACCGTCATGTGACCGGAGCGCAGCGCCCTCTTTCGGATGCAGCACAAACCCTGTGCGACATCACGTGAGCGCCCTCTGTCGGACGCAGCTCGAACCCTATGTGACATCACACGTGAGACGCCGCAATTCAAGTCCTATAGCGCCCTCTGTCGAACGAAGCTCGGACCCTGTGACATCACGTGGTTGTTATCAGATGATGACAAAAAGGCATTTACCGCCCAGCGCTGTCAAATTCAAAACACGTGACCGTCATGTGACCGGAGCGCAGCGCCCTCCTTCGGATGCAGCACAAACCCTGTGGATGGATGGATGGATGAATACGGCTGAGCCCTTTGGATCGGGCGGTAGCTTACGCCACCTAGCCAATTTGTCTTACCATTTAAGCTTAGAATATTTAAATGTGAAAACTATATACACTCTGCACTGAACCGAAAGTGAGGCTATAAAACCCCCTTGCCATCAGTTAATAAGAAAATACCTAGTTTTCTCGTGCTTTCTGCCACCATTCACTTAATCTTTGCTTGGTAATCTCTACTGTCTTGTAATCCACTTTTCCTTCGCTGTCTCTAAAACCCAATGACTTTATTAAATCTATGTTGTCTTCGGTAGGCATAGGGTGAAGCCCTTTACAGTAGAGTATCAAGTGCTCAGCCGTCTCGTCCACCTCTCCACAAGCAGCGCACACTGTATCCATTTCCTGATACTTCGCTCTGTATGTTCTGGTTCGCAAAACACCTGTCCTTGCCTCAAACAACAATGAGCTTCCCCTAGAATTATCATAAATGCTTTCTTTGGCAATAACTGTTTTGTTTAATCTATAGCTTTCCAGAGCCCTCTTTGTCTGCATTCCCTCTAGCCACCGATCTCTTTCTGTGGCCTTAACTTTCTTCTTAACGGAGACCTGCTCTTCCGTAACCCCACTATAGCCTAAAAACTTTCCTCTTAATTTCCTAGTGCGCTGTCTCCACTTTGTGTCTATACTCCTCATGTATAAAAAGCTGAAAACCTTTCGTGCCCATTGCTCCCCATCCATTTGCCTCAACCGATCCTCAAATTCTATCTTGCTCGCAGCTTCCCTGCCCTCAAATGACGCCCATCCCATGTCTCCTTGCACTCCCTGGTTTGGCGTTTTGCAATGTTCCCCCAAAGCCAGCCTACCTACTCCGACATCACGTGGAGCGCCCTCTGTCGGACGCAGCTCAAACCCTGTGACATCACACGTGAGACGCCCTAGAGCCTGCCGCAATTCAAGTCCTATAGCGCCCTCTATCGGACGAAGCTCGGACCCTGTGACATCACGTGGTTGTTATCAGATGATGACCGCAGCTGTCAACACCTGGTAAACCACGCTTGTGGTTTGAGGTCTGAGGTTTGCGGTTTGAGGTCTGAGGTCTGGCACGCTGCACGCGCCTGCGCGCGAGCGCACGTGACTTCACACTATACCGAGCACGTGACTCGGGGGCGGGACCTCGCTGAGCTCCGATTGGTTACTGGCCAACGCCCATGCCCTGTCATTGGTCCCTGGGATGGGAGAGAGGGAAGAGGCCCCGCCCTACTGCGCTGTGATTGGTCGGAGTTGGCCCCGCCCCCTGGGGGCTTTGATTGACAGGTGTGCCGAGTCTCGTACATGTTTCCTACTACTTACCTGGATATAATCATTTTTATTTAGATCGAGATTACGGACGAGGTGGAGGTGTCTCGTTACAAAGTAATTTTTCTGACCTTGAGGTTATTCCGGATTACACCATCATGACTCGCGACTATGAGATACTCTGCGTCAGAGGAAAAGACTGTATTTACTCGGTTTTTTTATCGTCCACCAGGTGAAAATGTTTCAATCTTTTATAATTTTTAGAACTTTTTTGTTTTTGCAATTGAGGAGAGATGTAAACTTTTTCTTGGTGGAGACCTAAATATAAACTTACTCGAAGAATCGCGTGTCAGAGACGACTTTCTTATTCTACTTACATCAAATAACTTTTGTAATTTTATAAATTCTCCCACTCGTGTCACATCCTCATCGTCCACATTGCTTGATGTGTTTGTGACGAATCAAGAAGTAAGTTCTGTTAGTGCTGGTGTTCTGGAATATAGTTTAAGTGATCATCTACCCATATTCATGTTGATAAATCATATAACGAACCGGAAGAATGAGTTTGAGAATGAAAGCGGAAGGACTATTAGGATCCAAAGCATAAATTCCGCCAGATTAGAAAAGTTTCGTGAAACTATTTCAAATACAAATTGGGACTCGGTTTTTTTCCGCTACATCAGCTGATGAAGCGTATAATAAATTTTTAGATATTTTTAAGAAGATATATGAAAATTATTTTCCTTATAGGCAATTAAAACAAGCTAAAAAGAACCGCAAGCCATGGGTAACTAGAAAATGCTTAAAATTGATTAATAAAAAAAAATAAACTGTATAGTACGTTTCTTAAAACAAGAACTCCAGAAGATCTTGCTCTTTTCAAAAAATGCAGAAATGCAGTGAATAAGGTTCTTCGCCAGTCTAAACAAACATATTTTCATAATTTATTTAATGAGACATGTATGAAGAGAACAGATCTGGTATGGAAACAGTTAAGTCAAGTGTTAATACATGGTCTCTTTGAGTCAGCTGTACAAGAAATAACTAAAGATGGTGTAACATTACAAGGAAAAGCTCTCGCAGAAGCTTTTAACATGTATCTAATAAATCTTGTAAGTAGCATACATAGTCCGTTATCAATGTCATTTGTGAAGCCTAGAAATCAACACAATGCTTTTTTCTTTCCAACAGACGAACAAGAAGTGTTTTCCACGATGTTATCATTTAAAAACAGTAACTCCTCTGATAGAGATGTTTTCCAGATCAAACCAATTAAGTATGTATTAGATGTCTTGGCACCAGTTTTAACACATATTATGAATGCCTCATTGCCTAGTGGTGTATTTCCTATGAAAATGCAGATTGCAAAAGTTATTGTTTTGTTTAAAGGTGGAAACAAAAACGAATTTTCAAATTATAGACCTATAGCAGATATTACCTGTGTTTTCTAAATGCCTTGAAAAAATCATTCATAATAGATTAACAAGTTTTTGTAAAAAATTTGCAATAATTACAGACTCTCAGTTCGGTTTTCGCAAAGGCCGATCAACGGAACTGGCATTGTTACAACAAGAGGAGCTAATTTTGAAGTCTTTCGAAGAAAAATTAATTTTATTTGTTTTTACAGATTATATTAAAGCCTTTGCTCGTATCGATTATATTACTCTCATAAACAAGCTCGAATGTTATGGAGTCCGTGGCGTAACACTCGATATTAAAAATCATATATTGAATTTTGGCGGCAATGTGTTGTAATAAATGGTAAAAATTCTACCGTTCAACCTATCAGATCTGGAGTACCACAAGGTAGCATCTTAGGTCCTACTTTTATTTAATTTGTACATAAATGATATCGTTAACATCAGTAGGACCCCCTCTTTCATCATTTATGCCGATGGTACTAGCTTATTTTTTCAGGCACTGAAATACAGGAATTGGTGTATGAAACTAACACCACACTACAGAAGTTATATGAATGGAGTGTAGTAAATTCGTTAGAAATTAATATGAGCTAAATGTAGGGCAGTCCTTTTCCGACCTAAGAATAGAAAGGGGAGTTGCAATTTAGTACGTTTTGGCTCGCAAGTTAATCTTCAATAATGTGTATACGCTTTGGTCTATCTCAACAACAGCAAGTCTTGAACATCGTGTTCATCGCCGGCGAAATGACTTTGCAGAGGTTTCGGGGGAAGGCGCTGCTTAAGGGGTCTGAAACGTTTACTCCTTGCTAAGCTAATCCTCCACTCAAATGCGATTGGAAATATGATCAAATACTCTACCACCGGTGCGATAGTACTCAGCCGCCAACCGGACTTTTTATCACACCTATGGTTGTCGAGGGTCCCCGGTGACGATAGCGCTTTGAGGGACCTGGGCCACGAAGGCGAGTCCCGATAGCGAGGATTGCTTGTTGCCGTGCGCGTACGCCCGAGAGCTGACAGGAGTTCTCGTGTCCAATGCGTGAGCATGGGCTCTGCTGACGTCAGTTACCTCGCCGGTGACGGCGCCTGTGGATACCGCGGATGGAGCATAATGAGTAAGGCGGAGAGCTTTCGTAGGCCTAAGAAGGTACAAAATAGTCCGCTATCACTTTTCAATATGGTTCGTGGCCGAATCAGCTGAGCTCGTTGAGTGTGCTAGCCTAGCGTTTCTTTTGGCCAACTAAACGATGTGCGATTGGTAATGATCCCAATTTAAAATCATTACAGTACCCAAGCTTCCAAAGTGCGTTGGCAAGTTGGTCCAATTCCAAAGATATGCTGCTCGGCCGTTTAAGATTGCTTATATACAAAGCTCTTTTCGAACCCCTTTAAATTACTGTAGCTTGGTGTGGGAGACACCTACAAGCCCTGCCCAGCACTAAGACTTAATTACATATTCTTCAAAAAAAAAGGCATGTTCGCCCATCACGTAAAATGTAGTCTTTGGACACACACACTCCTCCTTTATTTAAAGAGCTGAATCTAACATCTATTCTGGATTCATATGAGTATACTCTCCTCACACGATATAGATCCACCCTCCGATGTAATGAACCATTTTTTACTTGTATTTCAAACTTAACTCCGATTTCTAAACCTCATGACGTTAGGGAAAGGGAGCGCTGGAAAGATTCCATTAAATCGCACGAACTGTGGGTTTCAAATGTAAAGCTCATAATTTCCGTTCGGTCCTAAATAAAGTTGAAAAAGCAAAATGTGTCAAACATTAAAAACCTACATCTAAATGAAATTCGAGAACTTTGTTTTCACAAATAAAAAGTAAATTGTCTTTGTGAGCTGTAAATACATCCGTTTTGTATATTTTATATATTTGTGTTTCCTGTATAAATCCAGTCACTAGATGCTGTCGTTTCTTTCGTTCTTTGTGTATAAGGTCACATCCTTCCTCTAGCAGCAAAATGGAGTATATAAGTGTTTCTTCTTTCTTTTTTTCCCATGTCGCTGTTTGCTTGTGTTTTCCCTGGTTGCTGTTGTTTTTGTTACCGTATGCCAATTGTAAGGCTGCAGAGGCCTTGTCAAGTCAAAACTGTTTTGACTTTTCGCCTCTGCAGCCCACATCACTATCTGATGATGATGTAAATAAAAAAGATTGATTGATTGATTGATTGACTTTGGAGCGAGCCGAGAGTGACTTTGCTGAATCGCGCCTATTTCACCGGGCGATCAAGGCCGAGATGGACGTGTTCCAACTGTCGTTTTAGATCGACTCTCTGTCCAGATCTTGATCCAGATCCGCGAAAAGTCGCTGCGCCAATTTTGGCGGATTCGACCGGAAGCCAGGCTGGCCAGCCCTCGGCGCGCTCACGTGACTTCCTTTCTCGCCGGGCATCTCGACCCGGAAAAATTCGTAATGGCCGCTCGCGAAGTACCGCCCGCTTTACTGCTTGCTGCTACTTGATGACAGTTCGTCGTCAAGTTGATCGAGGAGCTCCTTCAGCAGCAGCGGCTCGGGTAGCAGCGACGACGAGGATTGTTTGTATGTCCCGCATGAATTCGACTGCCTTTTCGGACCTCCGCTGAAGAGGCCGAAAATCGAGACGTACTTGGACACCGTTCACGAGTATTCCGATGAAGAGGCAAGTGGGCTACGCTGATGCACATCGCTTACCGACACGCATCTTTCACGTCATGATTAACACTGCTCCTGCGTTCAACAAGTGTTGTTAGCACCGCGATTGTGAAAACTTGTGCTTCGAGATCCGGGACCGCGGGAGGAGGATTCCCGGGAAGGTGCATGACAGGAAGGCTACCGCCGATCACGGAGGAGTGGCCGTGTTCCACTGGGGATACGGAGGCCGAGCGACTCCGTTCGGATCGCGTGCTATATCTCGAATCTGGTTTACTGATACAGGCGCGCTTCAAAACGACCAGTGGAATTCGCCATAAGAACGCACATACAGGGGCAGTATCCAGACGCCTTCATGCCGTCGTCGCTGTTTTATATAACATTCCGAATCAACAACGAAGAATGAACTCAACGCGTCCGCAACGTCAGCCATTAGAACACCGTGGTCGTACCGAAACGGCAGCGAACATAAAAAAGTGCCTAGAAAATTGGAGACGTTAAAAAAGAAAACAAATACAGCGCGTGTGCTCAAAAATAAAGAGCTCTGGTTAGTTGCTTCTTGGTGTCGCGTGCCATATACGTCACTCGACAGGACTGCCGGCACGGGAAGAATATCCACAGTACGGGCCGCGTCGTCGCTGATCTTGTCAGCCCAAATTGATTTTGCTCTCTCGAGGCGCGATCAGAGGATTCGGTTTCGATTTGCGGTGCTCCAGCACTGCGCTTGATCTGTTCTGGAGTCACATGTCAAGGAAATCTCGATAAGGTATGTGGAGGTACCTCTGTCTACTACGTGTATCCATTCTTAGCGGCTTCAGAAAGTGTTTTAAGTTTGAGAGCGTTCTTGAGGATACAAAGCGCGCGCCATGCTCTATTATTGCGGCACCATGGGTGCTGATTTTGTTCTGTGGCACAAATAACGCGATGATTCAATCAAATGTGATTACCTCATAAAAACAAGCAAAACGCCAAGTCTTCTTATTTCTTTTTTTTTTTAAGAACTTGACAGGAGTTTGCTTGACCAAGGACTTTTAATCGACAGTACAAAGCCTCCTATATACTGACAAAGCCTGGCAGCTGCTACGAGAAGCGGCCGCCGAAATGGAAAAGGTGGAGCGGCAGACAACGGATGAGAGGAGAGCCACGTGCCTGGCGCCCCGCTGCGGTGAGACGCCGAAGCACACTATACTTTTTTTCCTGTTAGCGAAGTGTGTTTCGGGTCCTCGCCGCAGCAAAAGTTGTGCGCTGACGGCCAGGTACCCCGAGAAATGGCTCTCTGATAGATAGGTGGGCCAACTAGCCCACCTATCCACTTTACTGCTCTCTGATGCTCTGTGCTACCAGATCCTCGCGCTCCAAATCTGCGACCGGGCACTCTATGGCTCCGTCGTCAAACTGCCAGGCTTGGTGAGTATAGAGGAGGCTATGACAGTACACTAGACTTTGGCGTTGCTTGCGGAAGCTCGTGTTGTCACTTGCAAGCAGAGATTCAGCACGCGCCCGCTGTGTTCAGAATTCCCAGCGTACAGTCTACTAGAACTCATGCGGAGAGCAAGTCGTCTGCTTGTTGCGCAGGAGTTGCAGGGACGTCAGAACGACGCCGAGCTCTTATTAGCCGATCGAAAAAATAGTGGGCAGACCTCAGAGCATCTAGCATTGAGATCTACCCACTATTTCTTTCAATTGGCCAATAAGAGCTCGACGTCGTTCTGACGTCACCGCAGCTCCTGCGCAAGAAGCAGACGACTTGCTCTCCGCATTGCGCTGACCCGCCGCCAACAGATCGCATGTGGTATGTGAACCGTTGCAGGAGTTGCGCAGCCTAATAGTCCTTTTTCAAAGATCAGAGTCACCATGTACAGTCCCAAAAGCTCCAATATTGCCGCTTTTGCGGCGGTGATAGGTCATGCTCGGCTAAATGAAGCACCCTTAATTACGTGAATTGAAGGGGACGTAAAAGGACCATGTAAAAGGGCCAACATCTTTTCCCCTTCCTGCTTTATGGTTTCGATGACGTGCCCGTTTTCTGGTGTTGGGAAGCTGTGTAGTGCCGCCCTTAGAGCATCGGTTTTGGCTCTGCACATGATGGGTAGACTGACTTTCGGAAAGGGTCTATGGGGAGCGTGCGACACCTAAAGGGGGCGCGCCGATCCAACGGAGGTTCCCGTCAATCGACTCTGCTGGGAGCCGCACCGTGGCGCCAATGTCTTGTCGCACGCTTCCGATTGTTATTTTATTATGCGTGTTTTATATATCATACGTTTGTCGAGCGATTAAATATTTCACACTGCCTGTATTACTAATAATGCAAATATCTCGCAAACAGGCAAGAAGCTGCCAGTGCTCCAATCAATGGTGCTTGGACCACGACGGGTTTGAACGGACTTCGCAGTGTCGGTCAGGTCATCGTCGACGCACGTGCATCCTTCGGCATTCGACTTTAGATTGGATTCTTCCTCTCAGAAAATTCAATCGCGGTCATTCTTGAATATGATGTCTATCTACGAGGCAATAGAGCTACGTTCGGCTTGAACTGCCACATTCTGTTTCTGAGCTTGCAGTACACTTGGCACTACACCTGCACGAGGCATGTATCCTCAGTTGTGCGCAATTTGTATGATAAAACTTTTAGACAAAAAGGAGTAACAGCAAGGGTTAAACATTAAGTGGCTAGGGACAAATATAAAGAATTAACTTTTAGTCCCATGGTTCCAAATGCATGAGTGCAAATGTTAGTCCTCAATGTCCAACTTTGAAAGACTGAAGGGAAGGGCGCAAAAGTTGCTCCCGTCTTTGTTAGTCCCCCAGGGGACTAATTGCGGTGGCAGACCATTTGCTCTCCGGACGGAATAAGCAGCGGTGTCTTTTTTCTTAAAGCGTAGCTGTTGTATCATGAGTGCTAGCGAAGAAGCAACTAGAAAAACCACAACGCTTTAATTTAATCAACGCTGGGTTTTATGCCGTCATCACGGCCATTGTGCACGCACGCTCGTGAAATAAAAGCGCTGGTTAAAGTAGAGCCCCTTCATGTTTCAAAAGTAGCGCAAGGTGCGCCTAAAGTCACTGGGTCCTGGGAAAGTAGCGTCATTGCCTTCCCTACCTGCTAGCCGGACACAGACGGATACTAACATACAGACGACCCAAACCTCGCAAGGCGATTGGCTAGTCGGTCTACGTTGCCACGGAAATCGCCATCTTGATCCATTTAAATCTTCGAAGATTCCAGGGGGTCGTTCTAAACCAGTCGCGCCAAGATCACCATGGAGCACCATCGTACTGGAAGCGTTCCTCGCCAATATAAGTCTCTGGCACTTTGTATGCAATCAACTTATCAATCATGGCCATCTACATGGATCTACTTACAATTATATTGTTCTTCTAGCGTATTTCAAGACAGTAAACATATTTTTCAGTGCCTCCAAGCACCGACACAACATCTGGTGGTGGTACGAAGGTGAACGCTTGTTTCGCCGGTGTGTGGTGAGCAAAATCTTGGTACACAAAAAACGACTCCATAAAGCTACCCGTCACCAGCGAATCTAGATCGGCTCACAATGAACGAGGGGTCAATAAGAAATTGCTCATTTCACGGACCAAGATGTCGACGACACGGGGAGCTTGGCATTACTTTCCAGGATCCAGTGACTTTAGGTGCGCCGATGCATGAGCGCACTTGCAACGTGCAGTCCTTGGGAAGATCATAGCGACAGATCTAGCACAGCGCAGCTACGCGCAGCACTGAGCTAGATTTCAGGCGCCATGTTCTTCCCAGAAGTGGCGCGCGACACGTGTCTCGAGCATTTCCACAACAATGAATGGCGCCACTTTTCCCGAAGGATAGAGGGGCTTTCGGTTAAAGTGCTTGTAGCATAGGCTTCGCTCGATCTCGTAGCATATTTTAAAATGAAGTAATCGCGAAAGCACGTAAACCAAAAATCACTAAGTTATACGCAAGACAAGTGCGATGTGTCGTGCCTGCAAAAACTTAGAGAGTTTACGTTTGCGTATGAAGCAAACGCAAGCGTTTCGAGTTGGCGTTAGCCTTAGCGTTGCGTGCTACACGCTGCGCATGCGCGTCTTCGCCTTGCGCCAATCCATGACCGCAGTTAGGGCTCTGGGCACGCGCAGTGTGGAAAACGCAACACTAACGCAAACTGCAGAGTGCTGGCGTTCACTCGTATAGCCAATGCCAAAACTCATTAATGAATACAACGTTCGGTAAAAGTGTATGGCCCTGCTAATAGAACAATGTTTCCTAAAAGCCGTCGTCTATAAAAACGGATGGAATCTTTACAAAATTAAATACTAGCATATATTATTATTGTTGCAAAATAAAAGAAAAATACGTTTTATATTTTCTTTTGTGTAAAGCCTTAAAACATTACATGTCGCTTAGAAACGCGGTGAATGTAAAAGGCAATTTAAAGTCTACGGCGTGAGAACGACCGCCCAGACTCATTACTTTTCTCTGATTACTGGAATGTATTGCATATCCGCTCTACCCTGCTTACATTTAGACTCCCTGAGTTACCCTGGGGCCCTTATGCTACACGAGCGAGACCGACCGGAACCAAGGGACCGGAACAACGCCTTCTGCTGCGATTGGTCAGCGGCGCAGCTCTGACCAATCTCAGCAGACGGCTTTGTCCCTGTCCATTGGCCCCGGTTGGGCTCTCCGTGTAGCATGGGGCCCATGGTCTTTCTTATCAGTACGTCCCTTGTCGAAAGGGATGAATAGCACCCCACTAGGCACAATAAATTCCAGGAAGAGACTAAATCAATGGAACACAATTTTTTTTAATCGCCACCATTTCATTGTGGTATTTCCAGTGCTGAAATTTGAGCGTCTGAAGATAGGAGAAGTATTCGCGTGTCTCTCAATATTTTTTGCGATAGTTAATGGTTTAAAAATGTTATAAGTTTTACAGTTGTCGAAGGTTATGGCAACGCCAGTAAAATTACCGGGTCTTTTGAGACGAAAGAACCGTGTTTTGGGACCTGCGTAAAAAACAACCCATCGCAGGAAGCTGAAACTCTCGTGAGAATGTGACGATATAGTGGACGAGATAAAACGCGAAAGGTGGAGAACCTTAGGTTTTTTCTGAATCAAAAACTAGAATAAAAATTATAAAAGTTTTTTTATGAGCCAACGTTTATCTACGTCTAAAATGTTCAGTACAAAAAGTGACATTGTGAACACGACTGGCATTTACATCGGCAACAAAACTCTTGGCAGCAAGAAAAGGAATATTGCTTTCTTACTTGCCGGTTTCTTCAATAAATTACAATCTAAAAATGCCTGCACCCTCATTTCTTCCTTTAACAATATCGTCCTTAGGTATACGTGGGCTCAAAAAGAAACATTTTCTCCCCGTTTAGCTTTTGACCCAGTTAACGGCACGTTCTTAAACTCTCGCTTTCTGTGCCGACCGCTGCATCAACAATCCGACGTAGTTTCATCTCCCTGCGATGTATGGTCCATTTACGCTGGCCAAAAAACACCGTTCTTTCTTACGCGCCCGGTAACTAGACGCCCCTGAATACCAGCCTCCAGTTACCACTAAAACACAACTCTCCTGCCTTGAAAAAGCGAATCGGTAAGAAATAGTAAGTTTGGAAAATACAAAGTTAAATGAGCTCACCTCTGCCAAGGGCACCAGTCAGAGAGATAATCAAGGAGGCTAATGCGTTCGAAATGCGAGCTTCCGCGTGACTGGGAGCTTTTTTGTTCTTATTTAGTGTTTAATTAAAGCGTCTTAGTAAAAGAAGAAGCGACATTTAACATTGAGAAATACTAGGCTTTAGCTGTTTGACCGTATACCGAAATTGGAAGCATTAAGATACTGTTCGGGTAATAATAAATGTACAATCCGACGGCCAACTTTATAAAGTAGTCCACCTCTCCAAAAGACCGAACGAAAAAGGTATACAGATTTCGTGTATTTGCAAAACGCGCGCCTGAACGTCGACTGGAACTGTTTACGCGCACTTCTCACCTCGAAAATGCCAGAGAAAGTTGTCCACGGGCACCGTGGTAACTGAGGTGGTTCCTGCACATTCCTCGCTTCCAAATACAAGTTACATATTTCCTAATTACCACAAAAGTTAACACCGCTTAGAACGCCAGCCTGACACACCGATGCATCCAATCTGCGGGCAGCAAGATTACATACTCGGTACGTATTTGGGAGAAAACACATCCAGGTTTTTTTGAACTGCAAAATAAGCGACCCGAATGAAAAATCCATCAATATAACCTTGTTTGGCAGTCAATGTTTTCTAGTGGACCGCTGACTGTGCCTGACTGTCATCAAGCATGTCTGATTGGCCTACAAGTTTCTCTGACCGACAGTCAAACTCCAGTCAGATTCCGCTTATCAGCTTTCTAATGGTTTCCTGGTGGCAGTCGGCCGCCGCGAAATGCCGTCAAAATTTCTTGGTGGCGATTGTGATTGTACATCGATTGTCTCTGACTGTACGTCAACAAGCTTTGACGTGCAGACAGACGTACGGTCAAAGAACGTAAAGTTCGTTCGGATATCACTATTTCGTCAAATCTATGAATACGAAAAATAATCTATGCACGAGAAAACGATTTCGGAAAGTGAGCCCATAAAACCGCTGATGTTAGAGATAGGATAAGCAGGCCACCCGACAACCCTGATCTGAAGCCTGCCGAAACGCCGAACACGCCGCTTTCTACTTTCGCTTCGCCCATAGAGGTTTCGCCGAGCTTCCATGAACGATGGCTCTCGACTCGTTTTGTTTGCCCGCTTGCTCCAAGCTGTTGATCCTCGCCCGGGCTCTACAATGTCTTATGTTTTAGTAGAATTTCTCCTCGACAAGACCCAGCCTGTCGTGAGTTCCGACTATGTAAGGAACTTTAGTGGTGTAGTTGAAGACGACAAGGTGTACCAGGGGCTATGTTTCACGTTTTGGACTCCCAGGAGACTAGGGAGAAGGAAGTGACGTCAACAACGCTCTTTGGATGCTGATTGGTGGAGTCGCTGATGACGGTATATCTGCAGAAGATACGTTCATTCACACCTACGTCACTTCCTTCTCCTAGTCTCCTGGGAGTTCAAAACGTGCAACATAGCCCCCCTGGTCTACTGGGCAGGATACGCGCGAACAAAGGAGGGTTCTACGAAGTGAAAGTACTCTACATGGCAGGTGAGTAGAACTGAAGTACGACGATTGATTTGCGAGTGCTTTGCTTACCATGCTGAAGGCTTAACTGCATATGCAGCCGAAGTATTCTTTAGAGCGATGCAGTTATTGACGGAACGTCGCGCTGCCATACTGAAATGCTCTTGACTCGGTCCGAGAGGTCTACAGCTAGAAAGTGTATACCTTTCTATCTGCTGTGGCTCATTGGCCCTACCGCTGTGTCGCAGCTCATTATTATTGTTTCAGAAGAGCGCAGACAAAAAGCATCCGCGAGCGTAGTTCAGATATGTCTGCTGCTCCCGTTCGTCGGTAGAAGCCAGGGCTGTCTGTCGTAACGTGCATGCTTGCTTCCTGGCTTTAACGGAGTCGCATACGCTTTGTGAATTAAAGTGTATGCGGTCGTCCTGTTTAGACATCGAGGGCGTTTCTCTGAAACATGCTTAGAGTGCATGTGGGCCCGTTTGTAAACGAATGTCCCTTTTGCCTAGAAAACGCAAATTTCAAAAGTGAAAAAAATAAAAGAAAATAAGGAAGGGTAAATATTTTTCCAGATTTTTGATGTCATGAATTACATTAATTTTAAGGACTTCTGAACCGTTTCATAGCCATGCAAGATGGCCACCTCGGCTTGTGAACCGTTTCATACCCATCCAAGATGGCCACCTCGGAATGGCAGCTTTTATATAAATGCTGCCCTTGTTGATGAAATTCCCTTGGCAGTGGCAGTCAGACGTCATCTGATGCACCATCAGGGCACGTTCCACCAGGGCTGCTGACTGGCAGTCAGTGTCCCAAATTACGTACCTTGGTGGAATTTTCAATAGGGTACGTATTGTCGAACGCTCTCTACGTTTCGACCACGGTGTGAGGTATATACAATAGGCGGTGTCATGCGCGCGTCGCAACCGCTGAATGATGTCATTTCCTCGCTCTGTTGCAAGCCACCCCAGCAGATGACTCTTCGATAAGCGGGTAATGGAATACAGTATCG